>PVIC010016966.1:0-33327 GCA_004025085.1 Thryonomys swinderianus
ACAAACAAACAAACAAACAAACAAACAAACAAACGTTACCTACATTTATCTTCCTCTCCATGTGATCATTTCCATCAACTTATAAACACGCTATTTTTTCCATCTGAAAAAAGATGAAACTTTCCCTAGACCTCACCAAGATAGTGAAATCATTTTTGTCAAGTGCAAGAATTCTACTTGGTGTCAACATTATTTTACCCAGTTCACACAGCAGAGTTGTTTTGAAACAAGTTCTCCTTCCACTTTATTATGCTAAACTTATTTTCCTCCAAGCCCACTGGCTACTTCCCCTTGACTTTCTTTTCTAACTCTGTGCTATGGTTTCAACATCCTCCCTCAAGAATTCAGACACTGCCAATGTGAAAGTGTCAGGACACAGAGACTTTCCAAGGTGCTTAGGCTACAAGGCATCTCCTTGTAAAACGGATTAGGTGCCCAGAAAAAAAGGCTTCACACAGCGTTTGGCTGCCTGTTCCCTCTACCGTGTACAGTGTGAGGATGGAGTAGTCCTGCTCTCTGGAAGATGAAGCATGTAAGGCACTCTCTTGGAAGCAGAGATTTAACACTCACCAAACAAAATACCTACCAGGGACTTGGCTTCAACTTTCCTGGCTTCTGGAGCCATAAGAAAACAAATCTGTTTTTCATAACAGACTGAGATATTCTCTTGCTTTTTCTAATCATAATATAAAAACCTAGTTCTTTGAGCTTGGCCTCTTTCACTTCTCTATTTATGGATCCTCAAAACAAGGGTAAATTTATTTCCACAGTTTAAATGCATTCAGTAAGCTGGTGGCTTCGTATTTGACTCTCTAACTCCATTTTCTTATGGAAATCTATCAAACATGTTCAATTTAGTATGAGCAAAGATTTTACTTTTGATTTCTGTTCCTGAGCTATTTTATTCCAAGCCATTCATTTCCTTAGCCATTGTGGGCTATCTGTGCTTCCCTAAATATTTTTATAAATGGCACAATTATAATAAGTTGCTTAGGTCAAACACTGGAGCCATCTCAATGATCTCTTTCACTGTATTCCTCACACTGGGTCCATCAGCAGAGTCGTTAACTCTGTTTACAAAAATTCTCAAATATCTCTTATCAGTACCTTCATCACATACATGGTAGGTCAAGAGAGCAAGATATCTCTTATGGACACCTCCAACAGCCTCTTCATTGATGCCTCCCCACCTTCTGCTATCTCCACAGAGCTTATCCTCTATGCAACACTGTACCAAACTTTATGTAAACTATATCACATTATTTTTATTCAAATTTCCTACGTGTTTTCCTGTTACAACTACATGATTCTTATATTCTTTTCCTTGTCTTGAGATGGTAGTAACCTAGCCTATATCTCTCCAATTTCATAGGTTTTCAGTGAATGAATGAGCAGTGAATGAATTAAGGTCATACACTTTGATGACAATATAAACTCTGGTTACAGATTGCCTAGGGGCATATTTTAGATCTGACAACTAATAGTTATATGATGTGCAGGATTCAACTCTCTAAGGACTGGATTCTAATGGGTCAAAAAAAAAATCATTTCAACTTACATAAGCCAAAAAAAGAAAATTTATCAGATAATATAATTAGAAAATATAGGGAACAATTCTGGTTTCATGAACATTCTGCTGGTTGGTGCTTGCATGGTATTAATAGGGATTTGTTTCATTTGCTCTATAAATCACATCAGGCATCTGCTGTTCATTTTCCTTCTTGGGAAAACATTATCTACAGTGATGCAAGGATCTTTGTTACCATTTTGTTTTATAATTAGAGGTTCTATAAGAAACATTCTGTATTTATCTGTTTGTCTTTCTTATGAGTTTCAGCAAAAGTCTCATGAAGTACTTCAACCAATTGGATTTGGGTTAATCAACTTGTCTTGAACTAATCACTGTGGCCAAGGAAGTGTACTTATGGCTCATGTGTCCACTTACCATTGTAGTCAGGCTGAAATCTGGCTTCCCAAGCTGTTCTCATTAAAATTAGGGGCATGCTGATTCCATGAAGAGCTTCTTCAGGTACATAAAATAGACAAAAGAGTTCCTGTTTCTTTGGGTTGTGATAATGACTGAGATTTTATCTATTGGGCTCTTGGCACAGAACTTTTCACATACTTAGCAGGTTGTATCAGTTAATACAAATATCACAAACAATGATATGGAAATGGATAAATTCTACTCAGAAGGAAAGTTATATACCTACCTACTCCCGTCACTAAACAAAGAAAAATAAGAAAAGATATGTTTTCCACTCTTGCTCAAGATCCTAGAACTGCAATATATAGTACATTTGATGAAAACAGAAAAAAGGAAATAATAAAGCCAGAAGCAAACCATAAATGAATTGGAAGATAAGAAATGTTAGTTGTATTCCTCAGTTACATATTTGAACAGAATAAGCATCACTTTGACAAAGTTTTAAAAACAAAGTAAGATACCAATGTACTAAATAGTAATTGAAATTAGGTAGACAGATTTAATGTTTTAAAAATTATAATTGAATGTCTTATGCCAATTGATTTATCATGTTTTAGTGTTCATTAGGTGCTTGTTAGAGAAATTAAACATAGGTCTAATACCTTAAAAGAAAGTCAAACAATTATAGAAACATAAACATGTTCACTTTTCCATGTCCCTTCTTTTATACAGTCTTTAAGGATCACAATTGCCAAAGGTTAGATATTCTCCTTTTTTTATCTGTTGAGCAATTCACATATGCAAGTATTTATGTCTTCCCAGTCATAGGAGGAAAACCTACATGTAAGGTCATTTTGTATATACTGTTTTTTCACTTTATCAAATAAGTTGTTGATGAACATGGTGAAGGCTATGGGTCTAACTCATCCTATTTTACAGTCTCAGAGTTTTCCTCAAGAAGGAAGTCTTTTAAATTATTTAATCTCTTCTCTGTTTTGGGATATGTAGAATATCAGCAATTTTGTCATTGTAAATAATGTGGAAACTGACCATCTCTCTCTCTATATTTTTGGGGGCACAAGTGCAAGCATTCCTTTAGCATTAAGTTCTGTAGGGATTTATCATTTCTGTTTAGACAGAGTGACAATTTGTCTTCCGAAGAGCCTTACAACTTGTTTTGACTATTTTCTGCTTGTTCTTGAAAATGCTGTCTACCTCTAACCTTATTCTGTAGCCATTTCTACTACCAGTGTTAGAATAGTAAAAAAAAAAAATGTTCCTTCAGTTTTTTCCTGTCTAGACTTGAAAATAGTAAAATAGTAAATAGTAAAAATTCTTCAGAATGATTTTCAGTGACTTTATTATTCTACTTTGCTCTAATTGACTTAGGTTTCTCTTTTCTTTTTTTAAAATGATGGACTTCAATACGAGAGTAAGTTAAATTGTCCATATTTTTCCTCATTGTGTCACAGTGAGAAAGATTTTCAAAGAAGAAATTCCAATCTCGGGGCACATGTCTTTATTTGTAGGAAAGTAATATTGTCATTACCTTTACTGATATAATTGTATCACATCTATCATACATTTTAGAACTCATTTACAACTTCAGTTTCTCATACCAGAGAAAAGATAACATATTTACACATCTGTGACCTATTTATTTTAATTCAACTAAATATTACTCATTTCTGGGGGAATTAAGATATGTTGTATGGATGTACCAACTTCCCACAAGAAATGAAAGCATTATGTGCTACACATATGTGCTAATAAAGTACAATTTTAAAAATTAAGTGGAACAGAATATTATGATTTGTGTTTGTTTTCTAGCTGGCAAAAATTGACAAGTCATATGGTTCACCCTAATATTTTTTTTGTGTGTGGAGTTTGGTCACTGTGATGGGCACAGGAGTTTTTTCAGGCTGGACCCTGTGAACTAGGAACTCTAAGAAAGTAGGTGACTGTGACACAAAAATGAACAGAGCGTATGGAAGGGGCAGGCAAGAGAACTGAGCATAATTTCTAGCTCACCATCTGGTGGAACTTCCTTTCTACTTTTTCAACAGCTTCTACCTATTGACTATGGCACTGGAAAAACATGGGACCACTGTCATGTGTGCCATGATTGTTTTTACTATTATTTATCTAATCTACCCTTCCATAATGCTTTCAAGCATTCTGTAACATTTTTAGTCCTCTTTGTTCCTATTTTTCCTTCATAACTTAATGTAAACATGAAGAATGAATATAGTTCTTACTTATTTTCATCATTGCTGGGATAAAATACCAGATACCCACAATTTAAGGAAGGAAAGGCTTATTCTGGCTCATGTTTCAGCCCATAGTCAACTAGTTTCAAGGCAGAAGACATGGCAGGGGTGGGGGGTATTGTGAAAGAGAGCCCCTCACAGGATGGCAGACAAGAAGCAGAGAACGTCAATGGGGGGGGACTAGAAGGGAAATATACCTTCCCAGCTCATGGCCAAAGTGACCTGTCTCCTCTGAACAAAACCCTGCTTCTAAAAGCAAATCAGCTATACCACCCCAACCACTTTTAAAGCCCACCTTTGATTGCAAGAGATCTTGGGAAGACATCTAGATACAAACCATACCATACCACACCTGGCCATCCAAATGTATATTTTATATGCACCTGTCATGTTAATAATTAATATTTTTATAGCTTTATCTTTATGTAGGACACTTGTTCTTCTTTCCACTATGGAGTCTTTATCTTAGTAAGAAATCAGTTAACATTATTTCTAACACTAAAACACATTTGTTGTCAATGACAGTTGGATTTTGTTTAACAATCTTTTTTTTTTTTTTTTTTTGAGACAGGGTCTCACTTTGTAGTTTGGGCTGGCTCTGAGCTCATTATGTAGCCTAGGCAAGCTTCGAACACAGCAATCCTCTTATCTCTGCCTCCCGAGTGCTGGGATGACAGGCGTGAGCCACCATGCCCAGCAATGTGGTATGTGGTATTGATTGTTGGTGGGCGTGAGTCTCCACGCCCAACATTGTATGTAGTCACCGGGGATCAAACTCAGGACCTTGCGCTTGCGAGGCAGGCGCCGGAACCACTGAGCTAACCCTCCAGCCCTGTTTAACAATTTTTATAAATGCTAAAGTGATTTTCGTTATTACTTGATTTATGTGGTCTAATAACATTTCATGCTACATCAATCTGTTTTAGTGTTTCAATAACTTCAATTTACCTAGCTGGCTGTCTGGTACTATTATTATTTTATTTTGTTATTAGATATATTTTATTAAAATTTTATTTGAATTTCTTTCATCCATACTCTTTTCAGAGGGCCTTTATATGTATCAATTTTTTTTCAGGATTATTATTATGATGAAATCAAGCTTCAAAAATTATATGAAAATATTCAATTTTCTGTTTTGTTTTGAGATGGGGTCTTGCTTTGTAGTTCAGGCTGATCCTGAGCTCCCTACGTGGCCCAGGCAAGCTCCAAACTCACAGCAGTTCTCCTCCATCTGCCTCCCGAGTGCTGGGATTATGGCCATGAGCCACCACACCTAACATTGTGGTATGTGGGACCAGGGATCAAACTTGGGATCTTAAGCTTTCAAGGCAGATGTCAGAACCACTGATCTAAATCCCTGGCACAATTTTCTGGGGTTTTTTTTGTTACTTATATTTTTTTCTATTCTGATAAAAGTACAACTCATTTACAGATTATTCATTGTTTTTGAAAATAATATAAAATCATGCATTAAAAATTCAGACCTGGAAATTTAATTGGAAAGATATTCACTGGTAGTTGAAATTTTCATGGTTCTTGTGCATTAATAAACTGTTTAACTATTTCTCAAATGAATAATTATTCCTTTAAAATAACTCTGGGGAAGAAAAAGACAGTAAACTGAACACACTTATCATGAAGATTTGAATCTAAAATGTCTCCCAAACCTCATGTTTCGTACATGAGGATTATGAAAGGTGATTGGATTATGAGGCTTATAACTAACTTGCTACTCCCAGGCAACATCTGGCCAAAAGACATAGGTCGCTGGGGGAGTGGCCTGGAAGGGTTTCTATCCCTCCTTAGTTCCTCCCTTCACTCTCTCTGCTTCCTGTTCACAGGTCATGAGCAGTTCTCTACCATGTCTGTGTTTCGTTCCTTCCTACCCTGAACTAAAATGTGAGCCGAAACAAACCTCTCCTCCTGTTAAATTGTGGATCTTGAATATTTTGTCTCGGGACAAAATTTCAGTGCAACCCAACTTCAGGCTGTAGCAAGGTTATTGCACGCTGCTTTAATGAGATCTACTGTAAGAAGAGGGGTCAAAATGTCCATTCTAAAAGTGTGCAGTTTTGCAGAAAGTAAGCTCCCATGAAGATAGTGGAGAGGGGAGTTGGATTGCTGAAAAGACTAGCATTAAAAAACAACCATGTACTTTGGATCAGAACAATAGGGAAAATGGCTTACAGGCATGTCAGGAATCTCCGAGGTTCCACCTGTCCAAGGCTCAAGGGTGCTAGACTATAAAACTTTGATTTGAGAAAAGAGCTCTGGGCACTGCGGTACTGAGGAGCCACACAGGAATGGTTGCCTCCAGGATTTGGTCCAGTGGTTGCCTCCAGGACTTGGTTCACAGTGCTCAAGCCATCTAGGTACCCAGACACCACTGCAGCCTCAGTTCAAGGTGATCTGGCAACTGCTAGCGCTAGTGGCAGACTTTAGCCTCATCCCTGTAATGATGGTTTTACAGGCATGCAGAATGATGAGGCCATGGAGATCTTCACCATGGAAGATCTTCATCTTTCAGAAGATGGGCTGGGAGGCCAGGTAGTATTCCTCTGAGAGGCAGTATATGCAGCTATGAGAATAAAACTAAAAGTGGAATGGAAAGCTCAGAAAGTGGGAGAATCTAGGAACATGAGGAAAGCTGCAAGAAGTGAGCATAGCCATCCCAAGGGGCAAGCCATGAGCACCACACGCACCAGCAATACCGCAGGTTAGGGTCCTCCCAAGCACTTTACAATTCCCATCTTTCGGTCGCTTGCCCTGATGCTGGACTCAGACCCATAGGATGTAACGTTTACCCTCTTGGATTTTAGTCTTGCTTTGGTCCCATTAATTTCTATCCCCTTATTTCTCTATTTTAAAATGGGAGAGTTTACCCTGCACCAATGTACCCCAGCAATCTTTAACTGTCCTTTTGATTTTTCAGGGGCTCACAGTTAAGAGTTTGTATTAAGTCTCAAGGGTAATTTTGGACTCTGACTTTTCTGTAATCCTGGAATTGTTAGGACATTAGCGACTTCTGTTGTTAACTATACTTTGCATTAACTTCACAATTCTAACTAATGCAAAAATGAATTATTTATACTTTTCAGTAGGAAGTTTCAACTCTGATCAAAAATGTATTATTTTTGCTTTTCAGTAGGGAGTTTCAACTCATCATCTGCAGGCTAAGTGATCATCTCTGTAAAACAACAAAACTCATATAAGTACCTAGAAAGGGTGGCAATTATGGCACATATTGCGGAAAAGTTAATAGCTTGCTTACCTTTTGGGAAATCTTGAAAAAACATCATATGGAAGAGGTTCATTCACAAAACAATCCATCTAAATCCTTTAAGAATATCATAATAAATGATGCAGGAATCTTATGAAGAGAAAAAGGTTCATTGTATGATGATATAGAATAATTGAACAAGGAGAAAAAAACATATCATGTTTCTGGTAAGGATCATATTATAAATATGTGAAACTTCCCCAGGAACTAATAAATATAATGGAATTACAATAAAAATGTAAATAGCTGATTTTGTGGTGATTTGGTCTAGTATGCCAAAAATCTTAGAGTAAAGAAATGTGTGGGAAAAAGTTAAGACTTTTTGAAATGATAGCATCTTATTTCAAACTTACATAAGGAGCATTTACTTCTCACCCTTCCAGAGTGGATAAGTCTGAGGTCAAGGAACCATTATGCTAGGGGTGGGGCTCTGTTCCACTTCTTGGTATACAGGTGAGACAAAAAAATCATCTCTCTTATGTCTCTTCCTGTAAGGATACTAATTCCAGTCATAAGGAACCCAGCCTTCTGACATACCAAGTGCCTCACTTCCAAGTACAAGCACACTATGAATCAAACACTTCAATGTATGAGTTTTGGAGAAGCCATACCAGTGGTTTAGTCTTTGTTGACGACAAATACTATGATAATAATTTGTCCCTCTGATGAAAATGACAGATAAATGGCACAAAATAAACTATTTCTGAACAGATTAAGACATACGTCAAGCTAAGTATTAGATAAGTGTCATTTCCAATGATGAAGGTAGCAATAAATATTAAGAAGTATAATTCATCATTTAAAAAAAAAAACGGACCATTACCTTACAAAAACATTAGAATTTGATGAGGTAATCCCTATGGTTTGAATAGTTTGTCCTCACAAAGCCACCCAAATTTATGTTTGGGTCTAATTACAAAGTAATGAAATTGAGGTCATGGAGTCTTGCCCTGAGAAGGGGACTGATGTAGTTCCACACGTATGAGCTGTTTAAAGAGTGGGCTGTTCTAGGGCGGATCCCCTTATGGTTTCTGATTCCACTGAGATTACATGAGACCCTAGTTGAAATCGGAGCAGATGCTCTTTGTCTTGCAGAAAAATAAGCCCAAACTAACTTTGTTCTTGTACAAAATACCCAGATCCAGATATTCTGTTTTAGCAACAGTAAACAAAATAAGATTTTATTCAAAATTTCTTTTCTAGTCACTATCTCCAGAGTTCTTCTCTCTTGGAATATTTAGTACTGAAGCTTGAACTTTTCCTATTTAAGAATAAAAAGGCCTAATTATATAAACAGTAGGGACTTTTTTTTTTGAGACAGGGTCTCGCTTTGTAGTTCAGGCTGGCTCTGAGCTCACTCTGTAGCCGAGGCAAGCTTCGAACTCAGCAGTCCTCCTGTCTCTGCCTCCCAAGTGCTGGGATTACAGGATTACAGGCGTGAGCCACCACACCCGGCTAGTAGGGACTTTTTAAAGTCACAAAATAGGCTTGTCCTAAAATGTTTTTTTCTTTTTTTGAGACAGGGTCTCGCTTTGTAGTTCAGGCTGGCCCTGAGCTCACTATGTAGCCCAAGCAAGCCTCGAACTCAGCAATCATCCTGTCTCTGCATCCTGATTACAGGTGTGAGCCACCACACCCAGCTAAAATGTTACTTTGTCCAGTTAGATGGTGTTTTAAAGTTGTTTTCTTCAGTAGTCTGTGAGTTTGAGTCACTCTGAATCATTTGAAGTGTGAAGCGCGTGTCAGAGGTCAAGCTATAAGAGGCTTAAAGGTGAAGTTGGGCTTTTGTACTGAATTGGTAAAGTTAAACACTATCTTTACAGCTTTATTTAATAACATTTCAACAGTTAAAAGATGAAACACTGAGAGCTGAAGAAAACAGATCACTAAAACACACCTTTGGAATAAAAGATATCCATAGAGAAATAACTAGTCAGACTTCCTCCTCTTTCTTCCTCTTCTTCTTCCCTCTCTCTTCCCCCCTCCTTTTTTTCCTCCCCTTTTCTCCTTCTATTGCTCTTCCTCCCAATAATTATAACAGATGGTCAACTCTATAAAAAAATCAACTACGAGTCTTTCCTGAAAAATGACAAAAGTAAGCATAAATATCCTGGCCATTTTAAGATAAAAGGATATTTGTATTTGCTTTGCATATGCAAGATACAAAAAGTAACTCAAGGTTTAAAAAACCCACATCTCCTTTATCCAGTCTAGAACTGATGGGCATTTGGGTTGTTTCCAAGATTTAGCTATCACAAACTGAGCTGCTATAAACATGGGTGTACATATGTCACTGTGATAGGAATCTTGTAATTCTTTTGTATATATCCCCAGCAGGGGAATAGCAGAGTCAAATGGAAGCTCTAATCCTAGTTGTTTGAGGAACTCTACCCTGATCTCCATAGTGGTTGTACTAGTCCACATTCCCACCAACAGTGGAAAAGTGTTCCTTTTTCTCGACAACCTTGCCATTATTTGTTGCTGGCTAATTTCGAGATAGCCATTTTTTGTGGAGTGAGATGAAATCTCAGAGTTGTTTTCATCTGCATCTTTTGAATGGCCAGTGATGTTGAGCATTTCTTCATGTACTTCTTAGCTGCTTTGTCTTCTTCCTCTAAAAAGTGTCTGTTCACTTCAGATGCCCATTTTTGAACTGTCTTTAAATTGTTTTTTTTCTAAAATGGAATATTACTTTGCCATAAAGAATGATGAGATTGAATCATTTATACTCAAATGGACGTGCCTTCAGGACATACTCATAAGTGGAATAAATAGGTCACAGATGTGTAAATATTATATATTTGCTCCAATATGAGAAACTGAAGTTATAAATGTGTTCTAGATTACATGATTGATATTGTGAAATAGAAAATATTCAAAGGGTCACGGGGCTTAGGGGTAAATAATGAAAGAAAACAATTAATGTTAAAAAAAAGGAAACAATGCTTGTGTATATAGGAGTGGGGAGGAGGTTGGCTGGGTAGGGGAGGGGGAAAATGAGAATTAAGTTGTGTCATATACTGGTACAAATTCTCAATGTGGAGTATAATTGTGATGTATACATATAGTGTACCAATAAAATCTACACTAAGAAAGTAACTCAAGATTGAGTTTCAAAAGTGTATTTTACAGAAATCTGATAAAATAAGAACACATTTAAAGAGTAGGTTGTTTAATTAGGGAGTTCCTCAACTTAATGGCGAAGGTCCTCAGCTTTGAAAACAGAAAGAGGTGCCTAAGAGGCTGGTCCTGCCATTTGCTAGTTATGCAGTTTTGGGCATCATTACCATCTTCCTTGAGACTCATTTTCTCCATCTGTCAAATGGGTTAATAAAATCTATTCTTAGAAGGTCATGTGAATACTAAATAAGACCATTGTTGCAAAGTATTGGGCATATAGTAAGAGCCAAAAAATATTAGCTTTTATTGTCCGGCAGATTGCCTTGATACATGTGTGTGATGGGTTCATTTATGTCCTCTTCAAGAGATATATTCAGGTCATAACCCTGACCACCTGGGTGGGCAAACTTTTTGGAAATGCTGTCTTTGCAAAGTAAGATATAAGTTAAAAAATGAGGTTCTACTAGAATAGGGTGAGTCCTAAATCCAATTAGTGTGACATTGTAAGAAGAGACCCAGATATGCCCCAAGTGAAGGTGGCTTTTGGAGTGTCGAACAGGAACGGAGACAGGAATTGAGGTGTTGCCTCTGCAGGTCAAAGAGCAATAAGGAACGTCAGCAGCCACAAGAAACTTGTAAGAGCCAAGGACACATCCCTCTCGTAAGCCTTTGGGCTAAGTGTGGTCTATTAACACCTTGCTTTGGGCCTTTAAACCTTCAGAACTATGAGAAGATAAATTTCTTTTAAGTCACTTAGTATGCTGTAATTTGTTATGCAGCCTAAGAAATGAATGAAATGTAGAGTGTTTAATCCTGCACTTTAATTGCTGCATAATGTGCTTGACAATTATGTTACTATGAAGAAAATAAATATTATATCTGAAAATGTGTATTTTTCTGTTGTGCTACCTGTTAAACTTTATTATATGCTTTAAAACAACATCAACAACAACAAATGGATGCAATCGCTTTGGTTCAGAAGATCCAGAACTACTACCAGTGAAGAGAGAAAATAACTTATCAGTTCTTTGAAGTGGACAGCATGTGGGTCCTGACCTTTGATGACAAAAACATGATAGGCAAACGAGAAGGGAAGGAGTTTGGTAAACAGTGCTAGAGGTGCACATGAATGAGTCCATATTGGGGCAAGTCAGGTAGAGACAGAAGATAAAAACCCGTCCCCTTGGATTATGCTCTAGAAGGGATATTGAAGCACCAGCCTCCTCTTGTCTTTCTCTCTCTCCCTCTGTCTCTGCCTCTGCCTCTCTGTCTCTGTCTCTGTCTCTCTTTCTCTCTCTCTCTCTGTCTCTCTCTGTCCCTGTCTCTGTCTCTGTCCCTGTCCCTGTCTCTGTCTCTGTCCCTGTCCCTGTCTCTGTCTCTGTCTCTGTCTCTGTCTCTGTCTCTGTCTCTGTCTCTGTCTCTGTCTCTGTCTGTCTGTCTCTCTCTCTCTCTGCTTCTTGGCTGCTCCAAGGCAAATAGTTTTCCTGCACTACACATTTCTGCTGTGATATACTGCGCCATACAGACCACAGACAACTGGGACTTGCAATCCTTGAAACTAGGAACCCATTAAACCTTTTCTATTTTTCAGTTGATTGTGTCAACTGTTTGGTAACAGTAATGAAAAGCTGACTAACACAAATTGCAATTTATTTATGTGTTATACTGAATAACCCAAGAAGCTCCCGATTGTTCTGATTCCAGTTAACATTCATGCTCAGCTGCATTCATTATTTATTTTCTATTAAAAAAAATCAATCACCAGAAGGTAGAATGAGATGAGTCCTAAGAGGACAATCAATTCATATCCCTTGCAGTAAATATGAAGCTATTTGTTTTTGTGTGTGTCTGTGTCCTTAGGTAGGTTGTGATCTGCCTTTCCGAGGTGTTCCAGAGAATAGTGAAAAGATCACTTCAGTGAAGGAAATGAAGGAGATTTTTGTCTCCGAAGTGTCTTAATTCTGAAGTGCCCATGGCATTTAATAACTTTATCAAATAAGAACTAGACTGTAGATCAAATCACCCAAACTTTAAAACTATTTAATTTCAACCAAGCTAATACACAGTAACTGAGCCTTTATTTTTAGTGCTTAATAGTATGACAAAAATCTATCTGATTGTGTAGAAAATAATAATCAGAAGTAAGAAAATTAAAATCATTAAGCATTTGTTATGGTTTGGATCTAAAATATCCTGGAAGGCCAGCTGCTGTGCCCTTGGGAAGTGATCAGATCACAAGAATACAAACCTCCCTGAGGGACTGATCCATTCATGTGTTCATAACCGAATGAAATATTAGGAGGCAGGCATCAGCCAAAGGGGGAGTTCTAAACATTCTTGACTGCTGCACCTGCTGTGTCTCTGTCTCTGTCTCTCACTGTCTGTCTCTCTCTCTGTCCCCCCCCCCCCCGCTTTTCCTCTTTGGCAAGAGGTGAGCTCTGCTTCACTGCATGCTCCTGGACCCGAAGATTCTGCCTCACCACAGGCTCGAAAGCGACCATGAACTGAAACCACAGCCAAGTGGCCATGAATGGAAACCTTTCCAAGTAATAGCAATAGTTTCCGGAGTGGCTCCTGCTCAGGAGCCAGAGTAAATCTTTCCTCCTCTAAGTTGATTATCTTAAGAATTTTGTCACGGTGACAGAAAGCTGACTAACACAGTGGTGATAGATATTTTAAGTCAAGCTTTATATATTCTCATTAGGAAACTCATTTAGTATCCAGCTTTGGTGTTAAAGACAAAATCTCAGGCTGGGCACTCAGGTAGGCCAAAAACAACTCCCTTGAATTTTTTTTTTTTTTTAAGACTGAAAGGAATTTCTATTTTTGAGTTTTAAAATAACGATTTATTACTTTTTTCTGTGTGTGTGTGTGTGTGTGTGTGTGTGATTATTTCCTTACTAAATTCACAGAGTGATATGTCACTTGGCTCCAATAAAATGGCAGTGAAGAATCAAGTTTTCTGAGTGATCTTTTGGACAGGGTGCCCAAGACAGACTCTCTGCTCATCTCTGACCCCTCAGTGGGAGAAGCTGGAACGGCCAGGGGGCTGGCTGGTTACGTTCTCCTCTCACAGCCTCTGTCTGTATTGGCATCATGGATTTCCTCAATCATGGAGAACTCATGGTTGTTGGACTTGATGAATGTTAGCTGGCTTTTACCAGGAGTGCCAAATTTCCACTTTGGGGGATGGTGTAATCCATTTTCTGCTGCTAAGTAAATTATTATTTTTTTAAAAAAAGAAGTTTATTTTGGCTCATGTTTTTAGATCAGGGTTTAGAGTAACATCTAGTGAAGTCCCTTTTGCTGGCAGAATTCCAGAGAGGAGCAGAGCAGAGAGAGAGACAGAGAGAGAGAGAGAGAGAGAGAGAGAGAGAGAGAGAGAGAGAGAGAGAGAGAGAGAGAGAAGAGAGACAGAGACAGAGACGGAGGGAGGGAGAGAGAGAGGTGACACATGGTAAAAGGAAAAGAAAGCAAAAGAAAAAGCTGAGTTACTCACATTTATTTTTTAACAACCAACTCTCACAGTAACTAATCCAACCCCCATTCCTCTGAGAAAAATATGAATCCCTCCTAAAGACCTGATCATCTGTTTTAACAAATCCTACCACCTCCATACTGTTAGGCTGAGAGATTAAGTCTCAACAGGAGATCTGGTGGGGACAAACCACATTCAAAACATAGCAAGGACCCCTTTTTTTGTGGCCCGTTTTGAGTCATCTTAGCATCCATATTCCTCTCCCTTATACCCCTATTACTTCATCAGTCCCTCCATTTCTGTCCCCTAAATCTCCTAAATGGACTAAAGTGTATTAACTTTAGATAGGGCCTATCTGTGGTGCCCGATAAAAGGGACTTTGTCTTTTCTGTCTTTTGTCATCAATTTGTATCTCTGCCAGCCAGGCCCATTATAGATGACTTGGGCTGCCCAGATGCTCTGATTTCTCAGTCATTTCTGGACCTGTTCTTCTGCATCTGGAACTTTAAAGAACCCCTGAGACTTGTAGCAAGTGGTTCCTGCTGAGGATCTCTTTCAGGCTTACCTTCTCTTGGCCCTGTCTTGGGGTCCAGACACAGGCCTCATTGGCTCTCAGATTCCCTCAGGCCTGTGGAAGGATCCATACATCTCTGGCTCCTGCCAGGTACCTAGCTTAGGAGCAGTTTCTGCTCAGGAACCAGTAGCATTTCACTATTATTCTTTCTTCTTACTTGCCTTCTTCTTTGGAGCACAAGGATTGTTTTCCAGTCTTCCAAGGAAATGGGGAAGTCATGAAACTCACTCAGTGATATTTTGCAAGTTTATTATTTATGCACCACATCCTTTTACACTTCGTTTAAAGGATTAACAACTTTTCATCTACTATCAAAAGTATATAATATATTTAAAATAAGAGACGGTATTACTATTATGGTTTTAAAAAAATAGTCATAGACTCAATGTTCTCTACTTTCAGGAAATAAGTGAGAGAC
Source organism: Thryonomys swinderianus (assembly GCA_004025085.1). Lineage (NCBI taxonomy): Eukaryota > Metazoa > Chordata > Mammalia > Rodentia > Thryonomyidae > Thryonomys > Thryonomys swinderianus. Next base: position 15,068 of record PVIC010016966.1, read on the forward strand.
AAAATATCCACTCAGTTACTGGATCAACTTTTAGCATTGTGTGACTTATTTAATTATGTCTTATGTTCCACCCAAGAGTTCTCACTTCTGATGTTGAATTTTTTCAGTCAATTTTGAAAGTGTAGAATGCTCTACTAAAATACATATCTTGACTTGATCATATGCTTACACATTTCTCGCTAAGGTGTCTTTCAAAAAAACCTACGGGCCTCTCACTGTCACAGAATATAAAAGAATTGAATCAGAAGAGAGGCAAGAAGCATACGGGATTCTCTCTGTAATTATCAACCTTCCCAATTATTTTCGGCTGAATCAATAATTCATGAAAATTACTATTTGTCAAGCCCTTAGTTAAGGCCCAATCCCTTGAGGGAACTGGGTCCCCAGAGAAATGATAGAACAAAGAAAATCCTAGATACTTGGAGAAATATTCCCCACCTGGTCTCAAACCAAACCAAGCCCTCACTCTATGCAGCTGAGGCTCCAATATGTTTAGAAATATTTATCCTCTGAGGTCCTGCCAATAACCAGTCCTCTACTGCTTAGGGAAAAGATTCTCTGCATGTTTCTTAGAATAATGGATATTACTAGTTGCTGAAGGGAATCTCTAGTTCAAAGGCTTGGAAACACTATTAAGCAAAAGTTACTTGATTCTTTACTGCAGTGTCATCTCAGAGAGTATCATATCTTGACCTTTGTCAGTAGTATTCAAAAGCAACATGATTTCTCAACTTTATTTTAGTGCAGGGTATTTTTTTAGACTTTTTCCTAAAAGAGTATCTACCCTTGGGGACACTGTAGCCTCTTCAAATATGGCAAATGACAGTAAAAGACCTGGACATCCACTCAAGAGAGAGAACTGCTGGGAAAAAGCCATAATGCTCAACATAATACACAGCCTTCAATGAACATCAGCCATTTGCTTCTTCTCTTACCTTCTCCTTCCTTCAGCTCCAACCACAGAAAGCTTTTCTCACAAATATAGCTGAGTGTGCTTATAACCATCTGACATAAAATTCGGGTTATTTTATTTCTCAATCTGGAATACCCACATTCTGCCTCTATTTGCCAAAATTTTACTTCTCAAGATCCCTAGGTTCTATTTACTTTGGGAAATCATGGTGATCTCTGTATTTTTCCAGAATGCACTCTTTGCTATGGTTTATGTCTGAATGTTCCCACAAAGCTTCATACAATCATAGGTGGGGCTTTCTCAGAGGTGACCAGATGTAAAATATGTGATGTTGGAATTAAGAATGTGTGAACCACAAGAGACATAGAATAGCGAAAGCAATTCTAGGGAACAAGGACATGGCAGGGGGTATCACTTTCTCCAACTTGAAACTTTACTACAAAATCTTTTTTTGATCTGTTATTCATTTATCACATCTTTATTGAGCATCTGCTTGTATCAGATAAAATGTTAGATCTGCCAAGTAGAACAGTGAATGTCGACTGTGGGCCCTTTGGGATGCTGTACTATAAGGGGGAGACACGGCTGCAACTACTCAACTCTGTCATTGTAAACCCTCCTTGAGGATATGCACTAGGAGATTTTATCAAATGCCGGCAGGAGATGAACAGACAAGTTACTAGTGAAGATAAACTCTGGGCTGGTATTAATGGCACTGGTCGAGAAGGGTGTGTTTCAGGTAGAGAACCACATGTGTCGACATAGGAGGGGATAGGGCATATCTGGCCATGGAAGGAACTGCACAAATTCTGGTAGTTTATTGCCTAAGATATTAATTTGCATTGTGACTAGTTTGTGTGTACTTTGGCTCATTAAGATTATAAACTCCTAAAACTTATTTTTCTCCTCAGACAGAACATACTATTTGCATGCTCGGATCTCTTCTTGCAGGTGGTTAATCTTGCTATACGGTGTTAGTGGATTTTTATTCTCTCTGGCTTCCATGTTGGCTCAGCCAGTGGGGTGCCCAGAAAGGAGACCGAGGCAGTGGTGAAACTGAAGGACAAGTAAAAGAGAAATGGGGCAATGGAGGACCATGAGATTTGTTTCTTGGGTATGGTGGTCTCCTAGAGAACAGAAAAATGTCTCCAGTGAATCCTTGAAAATTCTTTCAACAAAATTATCTAACTACTTTTCCATCTTCCTTTCTATGTTTGTGTTTCTATCTATCCCATATATCTTTATTTTCCTTTCTCCCACACATACATCCATGCACACGAACACATACACACACACAATTCTACATGTGTATTTAATTTAAAGGTAAATAATCACTATATTACTAATGCCTTTCTCTGGACTATGAAATTCATGGTGTAATCTGTCATATTCTTTATAACTTATCATATATTAAATTATCATTGCTGTTGATTTAATGGACATGAAGCATTGATATTTGGTGTTATGGTTTGGCTCATGGAGTGAAGATACAGCAGTATTTGCGGGCTTTGGGGAAGTAATTTTATGGAAAGGACTCTGATCTCATCAATGGGTTAGTGCCCTGATGGGTTAAAATTTCATAGGCTCTTTGGAGGTGATGAACACTTAGGACGCAGGCCCAGTTGATGGGAGTGGGTCCTGGAGGTACACCCTTGGGACTGTCTCAACTTGTTGTCTGTCAGCTACTTCCTGTTGCTCTCTCTGCTTACTGGCTGCCATAAGGTGAGCAACTTTGCTCAAGTACATTCTCCCCACCCTGATGATTCTGCCTCACTTCATGCTTGGCAGCACAAAATCAAGGATTATGGACTCAATTCTCTGAAACCTTAAGCCAAAATACATATTCCTCCTTTTAAATTGTTTTTCTTAGGTATAGTGTCAAAGCAATGGAAATCTGAGAAACATACTTAGGTGAGAGGAAGTCATTTAAAAATATTTACAACATAAACCCAAAGTGGTAGGATATAACAAAAGTTAAGAAGCAGTATAATGACTTGTAAGATGTAGGCCTGGGAAGGAGTTGATTTTCAGATGCTTCAGAAAACACACAGGACCATCTCAAGAGTCAGCATCATATTAAAGGAGAAAAAGAAGGGATAGAGAGCAAGTCCAAGGGTCACTGAACATAGAACCCACCTGTCTTACGCAGGGGTGCAAGATCTGACTCTATAATAGCAAAAGAAAACTAGAGCTTTTCCTAGACAGTGCCTTATGCCTTCCAAGCTTTGATTTTTATTTTAACATGGAATGACAGAAAAAAGACAGAAAAAGGAGCTGCAACAAAGTCTGTTTTACTTTCTAATGTTCAAGTAAGCATTTTTCTTTCTCACAGTATAGTAATTCTTAATTCATTCTTATCAATGCATGGAAGAAGTAATTTGTGTAGAGAGTGGTTTAATAAGTCAGTACCTACTGCTATGGGGAGATTTGATTCATGGTTGTTGGGTTTTGTCATACTGACATGCAAAGCCAAACACTTATCTCCTATTATCTTTTTAAATAAGTTTATTTCCCTGACTCTTCCCCTCAGAGGTTGACTTGGGGAGTGTCTTAGTTATTTCCAAATTGCTGGGACAAAATACTAAATAACCACAACTTAAAAGAGGAAATTTTTTTTTGGGGGGGGGTCATATCTTCAGTCCATAGTCCCGGTCAGCCAACTCCAAAGCAGAAGCAGTGTGTCAGAACCATACAGTGGAGGAAAGCTGTTCCCTTCTGGTGGCCACAGCACAGAAAAAAGAGAGGAGCCAGGGAGAAGAAAACACCCAGTAATCCACCCCTTCAAGTCAGGCCCCACCCCCTCAAGGCACATTCAGCTGTGACCTCATCAGTGGGTTCAGCTACTGATGAGTTTAGCACCCCCATAATTCAATTCCTTTCCAAATACATTAGGCTTTAGGTATTTTACATCTGAATTGTAACAAGCATGCTGTGTCTTACCAGTAAGGTGTATTGCTTCTCTCTTTTCTTTCATTTAGATAACCTTTCCTTTCTTTCATGTTAGTAGACTAAGAAGAGCCATGGCTCCAATGCTACTAGCCCAAGATTATTGCATTCTGCTCAGACTTGGTCTGTGACTCGTCAACTGGGCATCACTTACCCTGATTTGAATGTGCAGCCTGCCTCCCAGAGGCCCCAGCAGAGACATGCCTCCCCCCCAGAGCAACATCCTCATGTATGCTGCCCTTAAGTAGGTACTGAGCATCTGAGATGTTGGGACTCTTGATTCCACATTGGAATCTTTTGAGATGAAAAGAATGTGGCTTGTCCAATGTCTGCTACTATCATAGGACACCATAATCTGAGGAAATTATAAAGACTGAAACGTATTTGGCTCATGGCGTGGAGGGTGAGAAGTTCAAGCACGTGAGAGCAGCATCTGGCACGGGCCCTGCTGCTGCGTTGCCTCACGGGGGGCGGAGGGATGGAAGCGTGAGTACCCAGGACTGAGAAAGACGGAAAAGGACGGAAACTCACCCCCTTTATAATTAACACACTCTGGAAATAACCGTCTTAATTCGTTCACGAAGGCAGAGCTCCCGCGACCTAGTCACCTCTCGGAGGTTCTACCTCTTAACGCTGTCACAGTAGCAATTACATTTTAACATGGGGTTCGGAGGGGACGGTCAAAACACAGCAGAATATAAACGACCTCAATAATTTTTAGACTAGCTACATGTCAAAGTCACAGTTTTAGATACATTAGGTGCGTTGGGAAAACATCATTTTACCTGTTCCTTTTTACATGTTTTTGTAACTCACATTCTAATTATAAGGTAAAGTGGGGTATTTGTGAGAGTTCTGCTTTGAATGTCTTCAATACCTACTGAAAAAAGCATTCATGTTTGCAGTGTGAAAGCACAGAAGTGGGACATCCTGTTTCAGTGGAGCTAGAAGTGAATTCGAAGCCCAGCATTTTCCAGCGGCGGAAAGTGAGGCCTGTTTGTCAGTGTTCCCCGGGCTGCATGCTTCAGGACGAACTGAACTCAGTCTTTGTGTTGTTTTTGCTGCTGCGAATCACATCAAAACCCCCAGAGAAAGTTTTGGAACATATTAAACTTTTAGTATTAAAACTCAACTGGCTTGCCGATATTCACTTCATTTTAGGGCACAGGGGGCCACGAAAGCTTCTCTGCTCTTGCAGTTTCATCTTTGCCAAAAATCCCGCGCTTTATATCATCAGAATCTCAAGAGCTTTTTGTTGGTTATAGAACCAGCTAGAATTGGTAGTTTACAAACCTTAGACCATACCTAGCAGTGAGTACTTATCCCATAGGACTCAAATACAACAGTTCCATCCACAGAGTTAGAACCAATCTGTCCCCTTTGGAAGCCAAGGAAACTGGCTTCCGGGAACCGCCAGTCCCATGGGTACAGGGAAGGAAGACCAAAGACAGCTTCAAGTCCAGACAAGCGGATTAGCAATTCCGAGCGAGTTTCCAGGGCCATCAGCACTGCGTCTGGCGTGGCCCTTGTTAGCATCCACAGCGGACGGGCGAAGCTACCAGGCCACCTCCCACATTGCGAGGCGTCCTATGGAGACAAGGATGCTCGGAAATAAGGTACAAATAGATCAGGAACAAAATGAACCGTTTCATGCAGGTTCCACGGGCTACCTCCCACCATTAAAAAGCAAGACGCTTTGTGCCCCTTCCTGACCTGCTCTTCGGGGAGCGAGTGAAGAGGATACAGGGTCAGGGGCAGCAGGAGAAAGAGGAAACCCCTGTTTATGAAGGGACATTTCGCCTTTTGCAGCGCGCGAACACACACGAGTACAAACATTAAAAACACCCCATCAGAAACTGGGCATTTGGATTTGGAATCGGAGCGGCACGGTTTTACATTTTAATTTCTGCCTGTGATTTATTCGTTGGCTCATTTCCTAAGAAGTTGTTTCTTTCTGGCCCCCCCCCGGGGGGGGTCTTGATCGTTCTGAACAAATTCAAGGCGCGGGATAAAAAGGACGGAAAATCTCTTCAGGAAGAGCTTTGCTGAAGACCAGCGGTGGCCTGAACAGCGCGAGTCTGAGGCGTTCCAGGAATTCGGTGGCTGCGGACAAATGGGGGCGCGGCGGGCAGCGCGCTGCCGGCAACTGCTGCAAACTGAACTTTCAAAGTTTCGGGGAAGGGAAGGAGGTTCCAGGCTCAAGGAGGAGTGGGGAACGAGGAGGAAACGGAGACGAGAGGGAGAGCGCAGGGGACCTGGAAGCGGTCAAGGCTGCCGGGTGTGAGCTGAGCTGGAGAGGTCCGCGGGCGCCGGGGCGGGCCAGGGCTGGAGGGATGGAATGAGCTCCTGGATCCCGCCCCCGCCCGGACCTCGCCGTGGCCGAGGCAGCTCTGGGATCCGCCCGCCCGGGCCGAGGCGACCCGGAGGGAGGGGAAGGAAGGGGAAGGGGCGTCGCCTCTGCCACCCCGCCCTCTCCAGTGCCATTGGGCGGCAGCCGCGCCCGCGCCACCTTCTCTCCATCCTCCCGGCCGGGCGCCCCGCCGCGCCGGTCCGGGGCTGGTCCCACCCGGGCCTCTGACGTCACCGCCGAGTTTGCACCCCACGTGTGGCGGGGCCGCCTGGCAAGCTCGGCGGCCGTGACAGGTCCCCAGTGCCCGGAGCCGCCACGCCGCCCACAGGTGGGGCCGAGAACAGTCTGGGACACCCGGCCCGCGAGAAGGGGTGCGGGCTGTCTGGACCCCGCTCGGACCGAGGCACAGTCGGCGCCGCGAACCGCGGCTGAGATCAGAGTCCGGACCCGCCGCGCGCCCGGGAGGCGCTGTCGCTCGCCGCTGCCCGGAGCGCACGCAGCTGAGCGGCCCGGGGCTGCGCGCCCGCTCGGCGGGGACAGGCTGGGGACGCGCGATCGCTGAGCCGACTGCAGCGACGAGCGGCCGCCGGGCCAGGGCTGAGCCGCGCGCCTTCGCCGCCCCGCGATCTCGGGCACCGGCTCCGAGCGCTGCGCCCGCCGAGGTCCCGGGCTGGCTGAGCCCCGAGACGATGGTTTCCTAAGCACGGCGCCGCGTCCCCTCCCGCCCCCCTGACCGGAGGCAGGGACTCGGCGCCGGGTCCCGGGCTCTCCCCGGAGGAGTCCCGGCCGCCACCTCCCCAGCGAGGAAGCGCCCGCGCTGCAGGGCGCACGGGCGATGCGGCCTCTGGACGGCGCGCGGGTCCGCGCAGGGGACGCGACGGCACCCGGCGGGGTCCCGGCCTAGCATGGCCCGCGCGCGGCCCGACGCCGCCTCCGGCTAGGATGGCCCCCGGGGGCCCGGCCGGCGCCCTCCCCGCCTCGGCCGAGCCGCTGTCCCGCAGCATCTTCCGGAAGTTTCTGCTCATGCTCTGCTCCCTGCTCACGTCCCTGTACGTCTTCTACTGCCTGGCCGAGCGCTGCCAGCCGCTGTCCGGCCCCGTCGTGGCGCCGTCGGGGGCCCCGGGTCGGAGTCGCGGCGTCCTGGCCGGAGGCCCGAGCGGGCTGGCGGTGTGGCCCGCGGCGGCGGCGCGGAGAAAGCGGCTTCTGCAGCTGCCGCGGTGGCGGAGGCGCCGGCCGCCCGCGCTACGCGACGACGGCGACGAGGCGGCCGGGGAGGAGGACATTCCCGGCCTGGCCGCGGGGCTCGGCGGCTCCGGAGCCGGCAGCAGCGTGGCCGAGGCCCCGCCGGGGACCCTGGCTCTGCTCCTGGACGAAGGCAGCAAGCAGCTGCCGCAGGCCATCATCATCGGCGTGAAGAAGGGCGGCACGCGCGCGCTGCTGGAGTTCCTGCGCGTGCACCCCGACGTGCGCGCCGTGGGCGCCGAGCCGCACTTCTTCGACCGCAGCTACGACAAGGGCCTCGCCTGGTACCGGTGAGCGGACGCGGGTCGGGGGGCAGCCGGGGCCCTGAGGTGCTGGGCCGGGGAGGACTGGGTGGCCTCTTCCCCTCCTTCCCCACTCTCCGCGGAAGGCCTGGGTCCTCAGCAGCTCCGTCCCTAACGTGAGAAGTCTTGCCTCCGCTGTGCCTTGGGGGGGGGGGGTGTTATGTTTAGAAACGCAGAGTGGGAGGAAATGCGTTGTGTTAATAATTTTAATCCCTGGGATTCTCCTCAGCAACAACTAGTCGCATCCCTTTCTCCAGCCCTGGGAAGGTACCCAAGTATTCAGCTGAAGGGGGGAGGGGTCTCATCAAAAGCTCCTCCGGATTGTCATTACTAGGCTGCCTCTTCCCCTTCGAAGGAAGCCTGTTTTTATTCCATCTTTGGGCCAATTCCCTGGTCGAGGCAGTCTTTGCCATCAGGTATTTATTTGCCTTGATGCTTTGCCAGATAGTTGTCCTAGGTAGGAATGTACAGTCTTGGTAAAAGTGTCAAGTGCCAGAGAGCATAGGTAGTTTGGCTAATCTTACGCCCCAGCAAGTGCCAGCAGTCATCATGTTGTAAAGAAAGCTTTCTTGGTAAAAACTTGTGACTGGGTGGAGGAATGAGTTTGGTAAAGTGCATTTGATATGTACAAGGCAGAAGAAACTTTTGTCTCTGAAATGACAGAAACTTTCCTACAGATCTTTCTACAGAAGGTAGCTTTTTTTTTTTTTTTAAGCAGAAAACTGAAAAGAATTCACTGTGGGAAAATTCTGAGAGTACAATTTAGGAAGTAAGACTCATTTAGATGTTAATCTGAAGTTTGACACTCTTCAATTCAAACTGCCTCCAATGACAGAACAGGCTAAACTTTAATAAATTCTGTTGTTTGCTATTTGCCATAAAATATTGACTTGTTTTGTTTTTTTCTAAGCCCAAGGAAAAATCATGTGACTATGACTTTCCATTTAAAGTTTGTCATGTTTAAAAAATATTAATTCTCTCTATTAAGTGAAATGATACTACTAAAGTTGCAACAGAATTTAAATATACCATAAACCCCTCTAAAACGACCATTCACTTCCAAAGCAGAAATAGATGTGAGCTGATCGGTGTATTTACTTGGGGACTTGGACGCATCCGCTGATTGGTTTCAGGACCCAAATTCATAGTAATTCCAATCACAGGGAAAGGTTTGGTCCTAGAACGCTAATTCAAACATCAAACACTTTTAAAACAGTAATTCTCCATTTGTTGGAGAGAAAAGCAAACAACCTTCCCTTAATGTAAAATATATATCATTTAAAATCATCAGCCACTTAAAAACCCCCCTTGTGTTTCTGTCATTTATGTTATGTCCTCTGGGAAGTCCTTATAAAAATGACCTGTTGAATCTGGGAACAACAGGTCCTTCTTTTTAGTACAAAGGCAGTTCTGTTTTTTTCATCAAGGACACAAGAAAGGAGTGATTAAAGACCCCTAAAACTCTTATCTATAGCAGCTTGCACTGGCTTCTGCGTCTTACAGTGCTAGAAGGGAACACATTTCAAGCCGACTGTCTCAACCAACACTGGGCCCTGAGGTGCCATTAAACATGGTGAAATATTTAGTACTAAACCCTTTTATTTTCGCTTTGCCGTATAAACTTTATTTCCACAAAGTTGGATTGTTTCTTCTTCTTCCAGCAATGAGTATTTGAGGGCATAGTATCTGCAGACCTGGATCTTATTTTCAGTGAAACTTTCTGAACTCATGAAAGAACAGAATAGGTTTCAAGGTAACTAGAAACACAAGTATTAAAAAAAAAAAAGTGAAAAAGAAAAGGAGCCATAAAGTTGGAGGCCACTCTCTCTTTTGGAAGCTGGAGGCTGCTGTAGAGGAAAGCTCTCTTTGGATTGTTTACCCCAGCAGAGGAGTTCTATAAAGCACTTTATGGTGGTTACAAAAATAACTGCACAGTAGACTTCATGGTTTGGTGAATTTAATTTTCCAAGTGTTGGAGCAATGTCTTTGTTTTACCATTTGCAATGTGTTCTTTTTTATTGAATTCATAAATTTAAGTTTAACTCAATTATATAGAAAACTCTTATTAAAATAAATCCAACCTATGGAGCCTGGATTATGTGATTACTTAATGAAATTTCTCCACAGTTCTCTTTTATCTTGGCTCCTGAACTTAGAGTTTGATGTTTGCTGGACAGATTGAAGATTTAAATACGTATGTATTTCAGATTCTGCACCAGATGCCTCCTTCCTATTGAGTGTGTCTTAGTGACTCATATTAACTAATATTCTAGGAGATCGTCTTCCACACTTAAGACCACACACACACACACACACACACACACACACACACACACACCATCCCACTGTTATGGAAGAGAAAACTGTAAAATATTGTTAGCTGCTCTTCAGTGTGGGAGAATCCTATGTCTAGCCTTGTTGAGTTGTGTGTCTTTCTTTTCTTTCTGTCTTTCTCCCCACCATCCCCTGCAATGGACTCTCTCATTGAGCCCTCACAGTTTGCTGTGGCAGTGCCCCCTACTGTCTTCAAGAAGGGAGAGTTGTGTTGTTATTAGTAAGTTTGAAGAAATCTCTTGGAGAATGAGTCAGAATTAGAAACATCTGTTGGTAAGATAGTTCAATAAATTCGCCTTGCTAAAATTAAATTACTTTACAAGCACCATGTCAAAGGTAGAACAGTAAACCTTCATTTAAACAAATTTGGAGCAAAAATAAAATGAATTTGGCATTCAAAATCTCTAACAAGGACATTTTTCTTAATGATTTAAAATGTTTTAATATCTTTGACAAACCTCCTTGCAAATTTTTATATGTGTGGGGATTTGTTCATAAGTCAGGGGACTTCAGTGGAGTTCTCTGGATATGCAGCTCCACCCTGGTGGGGTTTTAAAAACATTCCTCATTACTTAATTTAGCAGACATGGTATCAGAACAACAAATGTCTGTAGCCTTCGTGTCACGGAGAACAATCCTCCACAGTGACTCGTCCCTATTTCCAATGCATGGGTACTGAGTTCATAAAAGAAAGTGGGAAATTGTTTCATTCACTTTAGAATGTTGGCATCATTATGGGAAATCCAGACCAATTGAATTTCTTGTAGCTCAAGTGTTCTTACAGTGGAAAAAGAAGCTCCCCCTTTCTGCTTGCTTATAGCTCCACCAAGTAAAAGATATGCAGTTCTTCTCCTAAGACACCTCTATTTCTAAAATAATAAAATGAAGTGCTTACATACACACACATACACATATTCAGCTGTCCCTTGATAACTGTAAGGGATTGACCACAGGACCCCTTGTAGATCAACCTCCCTAGATACATCTCTTCTATAGAATGAAGTAGTATGTTTTTCAGGCGGGTATATATAGGTTATATGCAAATATCATGCTGTTTTGTAAATTATAATCCCAATACTCTGGAAGGCTGAGCCAAGGAGATTGCAAATTTAAGCCCAGTCTGGCTTACTTACCAATATATTGAGACTTTAAAAAAAATTAAAGATTCTGGGTTTAGTGCTCAGTAAAACACACACACACACACACACACACACACATATATGTTAATATACTTAATACAGTGTAAGTACAATGTAAATAATTGTTTTGCTGTGTGGTTTAGGAGTAATAACAAGCTAACATCTGTGTACGTTTAGTATAGACATTTTTTTCTGAACATTTTGATCTACAGCTGGTTGAATCTGCAGATGCAGCACCTGGAATCCCTGAGCCTAATGTATGTCACTATATCTCTGTATGTAGACACACAGATTTATAAATGGCGCCTGTATTTCAGTTTCTTATTTTTGTACAAGGGAGGAAGTACTCATTCTCCAGTCTCCTGTCGGCATGTCTGTTTCCTGTGTTTTCACTTATACATCTGGACAGGTTCAGCAGAGAGGAATATCACTAGAATCACACTTCATAGTGTCCAGGAAGATCAGAGTTGTGCAGCCTGGAGTTCTGAGTCTGTGCTGGCCCAACTTCATGAAAACTTGGCATTTTCTGACCTCTCATGATCATGGCCTTATTTTTCTGGGCAGGTGGAAAGGCAAATGGAGTAGAGGCTCTTTCGGTTCTAATGGGAGAAATTGGCCTTTGGGAACAGCTGGGAACAGCTGGGAGCACCTCCATGAGCTGAGCAGTTTCCCACCCTCTTCTGCTGCGAGCCCTTGTACATGAAGAGTGTGAAATGAAATCCGAACCATGGGGACTGCAGAGGCTGGCCACCCTCTGCAGACAGACTCCAGTCCAGAGGCTCTGTCCTAAAAGCGAGTGAGGAACACTGGAAGCAGGAAGACCCGAGGGGGGAGGGGAGTAGTTGCCTTGGGCCCTGAATCTATAGTCCTCATCTACGGAGAAAGAGGGCATAATTGTTTTCAGGTATACGCACACTTCTCGCAGAGAAGTTGAGCAGCCCAGGTGCTGTCATTTTATTTGCTGAGTGTTTGGACTCTGGACTTAGTCCCAGCAGCTGCCACCAGCCTTGCAAGTCGGTTGGTTTAGCTTCTGTGTGTGTGTGTGTGTGTGTGTGTGTGTGTGTGCGCACCCTAACACACATGCATGCATGTGCAAGAGGAGGTGACCCGTCAGTAGGGGGACACGTCATGAAATTACAGGAACAAGAGGAAAGCCGTGAAGTGGCTGAGAAACTTGTGAGCAGTTCTGGCTGTGATCGGTGTGGAACAGGCTTTAAGAAGCAGTTTGGGTAAGGCCTGGAGTTGGAAGCGCATCTTCCAACTTTGTGAGCACACTGTCCTTGGAATGGGGCTTTTTGCAATGTTTGAAAATGCGTAGCGGCCCATGGGTAGCGATCCACTCTAACATGGAGATCCGCCTGCCCTTTAAAATGAAAACACTCTGGACACAATATTTGTCTCACATGAAATAAACCTGCTGGTTGGCTAGAAAAGAATAAGCGCACATTTGCATTTTGGAGAGGTCATGGGAATAAAATAAGCGGTGCCATGAATGACAACAGGGTCTAACCGTACACAGACCAGATGCTCCCGTTGCGAGGGAAGAGAACGGGCCACAGAACAAACAAACCTCCTTTCGTATAAACAGCAAAAAGGGCCTTGTGTCTTTATGGGACACATTTGAACAATTGCAAATTGCGATTACTGTCAGTCACTTTGCTCGGCCCAGTTGGGATCTTGATGTACCGCGCTCTTTTACTTCCAGGGAGATCTTCTTCCACCAACTCCTAGTAATTTGGCTGACTAAAAAAGAGCATTTTTTTCTTCATCAGTGCTCCCCAGTGATACTTGATGCCAGGGTTTTAGAAAAATTGTTTCTGCTTAAGTTATAAATTCTAAAACATAAAGGTTCTCATTAAAAGTATCCCTTCCATGTGTAATCGGAGGAAATTGCACCAAACTAATAGGTAATTGAAACACGATTCTCTGGTCTTCACTTGTTAAGAATGTCAAAAAAGTATTTGCCAGTGTGTTAAAGCCTTTGTTAATTTGGCAGTGCTGACTTCAGTGATTCAAAGAATCTCTCCTCTACTGGAGCCATCCGTGGATGTTTGTATTTCTCATTATTATTCAAGTAATCTGAAAATGTACAATTAGACCTAAGGTCACTCCAGCTCTGTCATAGTCCAGCGTTCACATTTGGCCTGTTTCAGAAGTTGTAGGATGACAGAGAATGCGAAAAAAAAAGGACAGCGTATAGGTTTATTAAGAATCCACTTAAGTATTTGCCGTTAGGAATGCGTGAGAAATTTTTTGCAAAGTTTATAAACATAATCTCACTCATCATTGAACACTGGCTACTTAGAACGTGATGTGTAGCACCACCTAGTGGTAGGAGGAGCAGTAAGACCCTCCCCCACTTAATTTTAAAAGCCGCTTTCTGATTCTATTTACAGTTTCATTTAAAAGCAACAACATCAAAGAAAATAACAACAACAAATTGTACTTCGGTAACCTCTCTAGCAAGTGCAATCTCCTACCCCAGCCGAACTGCACTTCATCTCATGTAGAAAAGGTGGTTTGCTTCGTTAAGGCAGGGAGTTTACTCTTTGGAGAGAAATAAAAGAGACGACCTGACAATAAACCTGAAAAGCAAGATATAAATGATTAGAGGATTTATATTAGAAATGTGCATGACTGAAAAGAATGCCATCTGCCTCAGATTACTTTTGTTAGTGTGTTTTGCCTCTGTTTCTGAAAGCCGGCTTCAGTGAAAATACTTCCAGATGATTTTATTTCAACATCAGTAAAGCAGCCTTACTCTTTCCCCTGTGTGGTACCAGCTCTGGGAGAGGGTCCTGTGCCTCTTACCAGGAAGCTCGCGGGAGGCTGTTTAACCCTCAGTGGTCCTGAGATCCCCTTAGTACACTCTGCCCGCTACACACGGGACTGCATGCAGGGAGCTTCAGAGTTGGGTCAGGATCTGTGCCTGAAGACAGGGGGACAGGGACAGGCTGGGAAGCAGAGATGGGTGCAGTTAAGAGACGGGGGGATGGGATGTTTGACTCTGGGAAACCCTCAAAACATCACCTTAGCCAAGTAACCAAGGTGAATACCCCTTCCTTAAACTAAGGTCATGGGCCCCAGCTTAACCCAGTGAAAATTTTACTTCTGGCCAAGGACTTAGCTCAGTGGTTCTGGCATCTGCCTAGCGAGCACAAGTTCTCAGACTTGATCCCTGGTAACCACATATCACAAGGACTCATGCCTATAATCCCAGCAATCAGGAGGCAGAGGCAGGAAGATTGCTGTAAGTTCAAGGCTTGCCTGGGCTACACAGTGAGCTCAGGGCCATCCTGAACTACAAAGCAATATCCTTTCTCAAAAAACTAAAAAAAAAAAGTCACTTCCTCGGTCAGGCATTCCTTGCCCAAATCCATGACTCTAATTCAATCGCCAGAAAGATTAGAAAACTCACCCTGAGAGGCATTCTACAACATTTCTGAGCAGGAGCCTTCAAACATATTAAGATATTTGCATATGCAAATATTAACATATGCGAAGTGAGAGTTAGAGAAACCCCAACATACGGGAGGAGATGAGGGTAATTCATGACTAGTCACTAAATAACCATAGGAACTACTTTTTCTTGCCTGGAGATCGGAAGAGAGGGAAAAAAGTGAGTTCATGAAAACACTGGGGAAATAGGAATAATGTGTGTATTTCTTTAACAACATTACACAATAGGCCTTCTTTTCTGAGATTTCAGTTTCCTACTGTCAACTACAGTCTGAAAATATGAAATGGAAAATTCTGGCAATAAACAATTCATAAGTTTTAAATTGTCTACGATTCTGAGTAGTATAATGAAGTCTTGTGGTATTCTACCTAGAACATGATTCATTCCTTTGCCTGGCGTATCCACGTCATATATGCTGCCCTTCCGTCAGCCGCATGCTTCTCAGGTCCGCCATCGCAGTGACACAGTGCTTGTGTTCGAATAGCCCTTACTAATTTACATGGGCCCACAATGCATGGATAGGGACAGTGAAAGTTTGGATATGCCAAAAGGCACCCATGACGTAATTGTTTTTTTTTTTTTTTTTTGAGAGAGGGTCTCGCTTTGTAGTTCAGGCTGGCCCTGAGCTCACTGTGTAGCCCAGGCAAGCCTGGAACTCAGCAATCCTCCTGCCTCTGCCTCCCAAGTGCTGCTATTACAGGCGTGAGCCACCATGCCTGGCACTGTGGTACGTGGTATTGATGGCTGGTGGGCGCGAGTCACCATGCCCAGCATTGTATGTGGTTACCGGGATTGAACTCAGGACCTTGGTGCTTGCGAGGCAGGCGCTGGATCCACTGAGCCAAATCTCCAGCCCAATGATGTAATTCTTTTTTTTTTTTCTTTTTTTGAGACAGGGTCTCGCTTTGTAGTTCAAACTGGCTCTGAGCTCACTGTGTAGCCCAGGCAAGCCTCGAACTCAGCAATCCTCCTGTCTCTGTCTCCTGAGTGCTGGGATTACAGGCGTGAGCCACCACGTCTGGCATTGTGGTATGTGGTGTTGATTGTTGGTGGGCGTGTCTCCACGCCCAGCATTATATGTGGTTACCGGGGATCGAACTCAGGACCTTGCGTTTGTGAGGTAGGCGCCAGAACCACTGAGCTAACCCTCGGGCCCAATGATGTAATTCTTTAAACAAAAAGTTTTAAGGGCTCAAGTTAATTTTTCAAAACTCATGCAGCTGAGGTTGCTAAGATCTGTCGTGAGAAAGAAATCTCCATAACTGTGAAGGAGAGAAATAACTTTCCTTCTAGTTTGGCAGAGCTTCGAGTTATGATCATAGTCCATGTAAGCACTTAACTAAGGTGAGAAAAGCTTTAAATTTGTGTATAGATGTGTTGGAAAAATGCGTAAGTAAGAGTTTCATACTATTAATAATAAATAAATAAAATACTTAAGTAAGAGTTTCATACTATCTGGAGTTTCAGGCATCCACTAAGGGCGTTAGAACATATCCCCCATGGACAAGGGAAGATTAATATTACCAACATTTTGATTTTTTGGTTTCAATCATTACATTGTACAAAGGCTATGTAAGAGAAGAACCTTAGAGGATTCTGAGTAAAGGAGGTGTTGGAATTTTCTGTGCTGTTGTTTTGCAATTTTAATATCTAAAATTCTTTTAAATCTAAAAGTGAAAGCACGACACGAGACAGGAAGATCAACTGACCTCAGAAAAGGAGCACTTAGTGAAATGCCTCATCTTTTGTTCCAGGTTTCTTCTCTGAAGGCCCTAGGATGGCCTGAACCCCCACCCCTGCCTGCAGTACCTGCTGTTTCTGAGCATGCTGAACCTGCCCTCTACTCCTTTCGTGATGACACTGGCCCCTGGCTCCCCTCCTATGCTCTTGTTCCTGAGAGAATTTTGTTGTTCTTTCTTCTACTGTCCATGAGTGGTAAAAGGAAGGTGTGGAAGGTCTCCGTCCCTGACTCAATCTGTCCTGTGATACATAGTGAAAAAAACCTCACTGTAAACGACAGGTCTTGGGGGGACAGAATGAGCTGAGATGGGAGTTCAAGGAAAGGGGCTGCTTATGGGGTGCCGAGATAAGGATCTGACTGTGGGTGCTCCTTGTGGCTAATTTGGCAATATGGCTTAGCTTTTCCAGATCGGATTCAATATAGTGTTCCATTACTGGTCCTGGTGTTTAATGTTTGGGGTGTATATCGTGCCTCACAGGGCCAGCTGCAAGAACAAATAGGCCCTGGAGTAGTTACTATGTACGAAGGAAGGAAGGAAGGTAGGAAGTGGGGGAGGGAGGGGGAGAGGGAGGGAGGGTCGGAGACAGAGAGGGAGGGAAGGAGGGAGGGAGGGAGGAAGGGAGGGAGAGAAAGTCCCACAGGGGACTGGAGCTCCTATAACACTAAGTGTTTATCTGCTGGTTCTGCTGTCTTGACTGGCAGCATTATCAGATTCAAGTACCTGTGAAAGTGGCCTGGCATGCTGGCTTTTTTCTGCTTCTGTTTTGAAGCATACAGTTGAATATCTGGAGTTCTGGTTTAATAGAATAATGAAAATCTCCCTCAAAACATTTCCCGTTTGATATTTATAATGACTGTAAAAATAGTTTTACCCACATTACATTTTTACTTATGCAAAACAAAACAATACTCACTCTATCTAGAGACTCCAGGAAGCTAATGATATTTCTTTTTTTAATTAGCTGATTTGTTTATCTTTATTGAATCTGTTTTATAAACCTCTCGTGCAAGGCATGGGCTGTGAATGCTTATGTACCTAAAATAATTTCTGGGATTTAATACTATTCCTCATGTACTCTTGACTTTTTCTTTTTCCATTTTGGTAGATATATACTTCTGCTTGTGTCTTCAGAACTACTTTAAAAACAGAAAAATGTTTGGATCCTATAATATACATTTGATAATATCCATCATTTTAGATATAAAGTGATAAGAATCAAATGGATTGACCCATCATAGTGTACTGAAGTCTGCTGAATGCTGAATGATCTTTGGGACACAATCTGAATGATATTAGTAATGGTATTAATATTTTAAGTTGATCTTATTATTTTCTTTCTTTCTTTCTTTTTTTTTTTTTTTTTGCATTTTATACATCAGAAAACCGAAGTCTAAAAGGAGAAGTGGCTTGTGAGAAATAACTTACCCAGAGAGCTAAGTAAGTAGGATGGAACTGAAGCCAGGCCACCCCTTGTGACCTGCCTGTGAGATTATCTCTTAACCAGTGAGATAATGAGGTTCTGTGATAGATTTGTCCCCTAGAACTTCTGCCAAATAGTGAGCCGTCTGGCAGCTCCTGAGAGGCTTCCTTAGGCTAGACAGTGACTCGGACATGTGCACGTCTGGTCATGAGCTTTTGCCTAGAAAACTGAGCTGCACCACAAAACCCTGTTGAAAAAGTCAAAACTATTTAAATATCTATTTTAGTCTCTTGGTTTATTGTGGAATAACTGAAGCCACTTCTATTTATAATCAACTCCCAATCCCACCACCTATCCCATTCTGAAAATAGAACCATCTTAGTGAGGGTTACAGAAATCTTAGCCCATTGAT
>PVIC010016967.1:0-33315 GCA_004025085.1 Thryonomys swinderianus
CGTGGAGACACGCCCACCAACAATCAACACCGCATACCACAATGCCGGACGTGGTGGCTCACGCCTGTCATCCCAGCACTCGGGAGGCAGAGACAGGAGGATTGCTGAGTTCGCGGCGGCTTGCCTGGGCACCATAGTGAGCTCAGGGCCAGCCTGAACTACAAAGCGAGACCCTGTCTCAAAAAGCAAAAAAAAAAAAGAAGCCATTACACAATAATTTCTCAATTATTGTTAGTTGTCTTAGGGACACAGGAACAGAGACCTCTGTAGAACACTACCTATGAGATGAAGCTATAGAAAATAAAGAATATTTTGTTAATAAGAAAGCATTAAAGACTCACGTATTTATGATGTGGGTACTATATAATCTAAATAGAACCATAGGCAATGAAATTACAATCAGATAGGGGAGTGCAAAGGGAGAAAACTCCCAGATGACCAATTCATTGTAATTGCAGAAATGAAACTTGAAGGGTTTTACTGAATGAAGTGATTCTGACACCAAAAATAACCAGAATCTTTGTAACTGGCTTTTGCAAGCCCTTTCATATAGATTTTTTGTTCTCAGTATCACAATACTTAAAAACTATTGAACTCTCATTTTCTATTGCGTATGATCCCTGTTAAAAATACAAAAAAACCAGTCTCTTCATCTCTTTAATTGTAAGTAAAATTAATTTGGGGGATTATATTTTTCTTTTCATGCCTATTTCTATGGTGTAAGTGTCCTACAAAATTCATGTGTTTAAACTAAACCCAAAGGGTGGTGCCTTATAAGAACCAAGCGTTAAGAAAATGGTTGTATTGTAAAAGCAGGTTTTCCATCACTGAGACTAGCAAGCTTATGAAAATATTACTGACAATTAAGTATCCCCTTTTCCACATTTTGTAATATGAAATTTTTCCACATTTTGTAATATGAAAACGTAGCAGCAAGGAACTCTGGGTATTGCCATTTTGGTCTCAGACTTCCCAGCCTTCAGAACAATACGAAATAAATTTTTATTATGTATAAATTTCCCCATCTCTAAAGTTTTGTAACTCAAGCATGAATGAAGCAAGACATTCATATATGTCAGAAATACTAATATAGATTCAGCAAGAGCTTATCACTAAAAATGAGACCATTTCTTTGTTTCTCCTCTCTCTTCCTCAAGGCTTCTTTCATTCTTGATGCTTTTTGGAGGTCCTTGTAGCCAAATCCCTTGACCTTTGTAGAGTTCTTTTTTACTATTTCTAAGCTCTTCTCCTTCCACTCCAGCATGAGCACATCGGTCTGATCCATTTGTAAAACACAATTTAGATATTTTAATCCTGCGCAGAAAGCCTACAAAGACCGAGAAGAGCCCAGTTCTCCACCACGGCATACGGCGCTTATCACCTGGTGCCAGCTGCCTGGATCTCCCTGTTTTCTACAGTGAATTTCGTACTCAGTGCCATGGGAAGAGCCGACTCCCAGATTTTCACTTCATGCTACTCTCGTGTCAATAACTCTAAGAATTGCCATCCCAATTTCTTCCACATTTGTAAATATTGGTGTACATCACATCCACATTATAAGATCATGTCTGTCCACCTTTCATGGTTCAAACTAAATATCCCCTTATAAGAACTCTGTTATACCTCTCATTTATTTAATCATTTGAAAATTTTCTTATTCAAATACTTGCATATATAAACTAAAAAATGCTACCACCCACCTCCCATCACGGTTCTCCTCACTTCTTAAAACACGTCGCTTACAAAATACTTTTCAAGTGTTACTTTCACTTTGTTTATAATGAAAACTTTAAGTCTTATGATATAGGAAAGCTGACCCCCATAAAACCTCCACCCAGCAGCAATAATCAGTGGTAATTTATCCATTTTCAAATCTGTTCTACTTTTAATTTTTCTTGCTGTATTTTTTTAAAAAAACTCTTGGGTTTCTATCAATTTCATCAATAAATATTTCCATATATACCTTTTATTATCTTTAATGAGTATTACATCCTCTTATATAAAATATGTGCCAGAGTTTAAGTTATTAATATTCCATTGATGGTTATATGATACTCTCATTTGATAGGCATATGTTGTTTGTATAGTATAATTCTTTTCAATAAAGCAGAATTATTCAGAAAGTACTATTTTCCATCTTTGTCCATGATGAGTTATCCATTATCTGCATAATTTGTTTCTGTCTGTATTGCATGGCAAGTAATTAAGTTATTTATTTGGATCCACTGAAGAAAAGGAAGTTTGTTTTCCTATGAATCTCTTAAAATGCATTCATAATTTTCCAGGTTGGGATTAATTAAACTCTCACTGAGAAATGAGTTAACTTGAACCAATGTAGAATTAATAATTGGACTATTTCTATGTCTCTTGTAGTCAGGATGTTTGAATCTGACTGTGCTCTGTAATGATGAAGCAAAGGCAAGTTTATATTTATGACTTTGCCATGCTGTAGTAGTTCCAAGAAGGAAGCACTGAAAGATGAGTGAGTCACTGGACAAGAGCTGGCTCCTTTATATAGCTGATGGTATCAGTGAGAAGTGATGCAAAAGATGGATTGAGTATAATGTCAGCAAGGATATCCTCACATCATGGTTTCAGGACAGCCTTGGAGACAGTGTACAAAGTCAGTATCAGTGCTACAACAGAAAATTGGTCTCCTCTTAATGTACCAAGCTTCACACAAAGCATAGATATACATTAAAAGACTCTAGACTAAAACTTCACTTGAAAAATGTTTCATGGGCAGAATGCTTTTACACATTAAGGCTTTTACCATTAATATATTTTACTTGATGTTATAGGCAGGCTTTGAGCCACAGACAGATGCACTCCCTATAATGTACCCTACATTTTAGAGCAGACAAACATTTAATATAAGCATTTTTCAGGCAATAATTACATTTTTAAAAATATAGTAACATAATTTTCTCAGATTTTCAGGTCATAAGGTGTTAAAACAGGTCAGTAAAATAAGTATTGTTTTAGTATCTGTCAAATCTTCTATGATTCCTCTTCCTTCATTATGGCAATAGATTGATGAAATCCCATGTGTCTGACTCTTACTTCTTTCTTCATCCCTGCAGATTTTCTGCATTGATGGAGCTGTTGAGAAATTAGCAAGAGTCCTGTTTATCCAGGGTGTGTGGGATAGAAGAGGGACAATAAATATTACACTAGCTAAAACGTGTCCTTCACAGGAAACTTTTCTAGAAAAAAATTTGATAAATGAAATTGTTATGGGCTAAAAACAATTTTGACAGAAAGAGATTTATTTCAGCTCTGTAGGGATTTTCCCCCATGTAAATTGCTCTAGGATTACATGTGTTTTTATTTTCTCAAAATGAACATTTAAGAGCCTTTTGGCTGTATTGGTTGACATTTTCTAAATCCTCACAAAATGACATTGTAGTCTAATAAAGACCTTAACAATGCTTAAATATTTTAAGATCACAGAATGGAATTTGTACATTTAAGTGAAAATTTTGTACATATCATGAAAATATTTGCAAGCAAAAGCAATGTTATAAATTAATAAGGTGTTTACTTATTCTGGTCTTCATTTATTTTACTTCTAACAGCTTTGGATTATAAACAAGGTGATGTGTATGAATATTAGTAGCAGTTCCCTGATATAATTATTTTATCTTCCAAAAGCTCATCGGCCAAAATAACAGCAGAATCTCCAAGGTAGTGCATAAGGCTGCTCTATGGTAAGATTAGTACTGGTTGAATCTATTAGAGATCATAAGCCAAATAAATACAAAAGCTGATTAAAATCTCTTTTGTCTAAAAATGGTTAGGATTAATGTTATTAATATGCCAGTTTTAGAATTAATATCCCACTAAAATTAAAAGGTCCACATACTCATTTGTAATAAAGATAGTAAAGGTTAAAATATAATACTTTATTCCTTAATATGGTAAAAAGAGTAAAATAACAAAGATACCTGAACTTGGAAAGGGTGTAGAAAAATGAATATTTCTAGACATTCCTGATGGTAGGGTGCATTTATATGATCCACTTGGAATAAAAATACATGGACATTTAAAATGTGTTCCATTTAAACAAGTAAGTCAATTTCTGTAATTTTATTGTATTTAAATAAGTGTTAAAACAATGACCATAACAATAACTGATATTGCACCTAAGTATGCACAACATTGATTTAAATGCTTCCTACACACAATTTCCTTTCATCATCACCACAATCCTATTAAATTCTATGCACCTTCAACACTTCAATTGAGCTATCAAACTACTATTTACTGCAAATCTATAAAAAATACATAAGATGCATATTTCTTTTCTATGTTTTAGGTATCAGAAATTGGGTTAATCTTCTTTGTTAGGACTTGGCACCTGATTATCATTGATTTTTCACAAGGTATCACTTTTGTTTAGTGCATATATTTTTTTTCTTTTATTTCAGCATCCATAGCCGTCAAAACATTCCTTCGCTGTCTGGCATTTGGGGTGGGATAATTCTAAGGCATGTATTTACCTAAATGCTCACTTTTCACTGTAACAGCTGGTTAAATGGTGCACCCTAATTGCTTGACTTTTATTCCTACATCTTTTTCCTTTAGTCTACAGGTATTCATTATACTACCTGTAGTCAAACTTCTGTTTCACATCCTGTTTCTGGAAGAACTCAAACTAGGTTACAGTATCTCAGCTCTTGTCAGAAGTTTACTCTCTTACAGGACTCGAGGTCATATTGCTATATGCTTGTGAGAATCTAGTCTGTTTACAAGGATGCCAACTTGGAGTTCCACTGTGGTTTTCTTGTACCACCAAATTTCCAGTTTTTACTTTTAAGCTTGGATATATTTGATTTGTTTTGCACAATGAAACTAAAACAATGAGACTTGATGCTTTTTCTATTAGATACACCAAAGCACGCGGATATTAAGTAATGCCAGGTGTGGGCAGAGGTATGGGGCCACATGTATATGGGTGATGACTGGTGCAACTCTTTTCAGCACAATCTGGCAACACTTAATCACCAGACATTTATGAGTCCTAACAATTCCACTCCTTAGTATGTAGTCCAGGACAATGCTCAGAAGGCTCATCTATAAGCAAGATCACCACAGTGTCATTTTTGTTTGCAGGACATTGGTGGCAACGTAGGCACCCACCGCTCAGGCGATTACTGTCAACCTTTGAAGTGCAAGCATCAGTAGAAGCAACAGACTTTACATTACTCCAGCGAGTAATTGAGAGCTGCCCCTTGGAACATTGATTCCTCTGTACTGTTATGTTGCAGGCATGGGATGCGGGTGAAAACACTCAACTGTGCTGGAGCATAGAAGGGGGACGGATGGAGCACTAGGAGAGGGCCCACACAAACTTTGAACCGCCCTGATTCATCTGATCCACCATTAAGGTTATTCCAGCCCGTCACTACTTCTTCAAGATACTGTCCAGTCACAACTTTTCAATATAAGATCACAATAAAAACAGTGAAAGTGACTAACGTAAAGCACAAATTGACAAGTGTCTTCCCCTTCATCTTCTTTCAATTCCGAATCCTGCAAACCTGCACCTCAGAACTAGTGCTTAGGTCAGTTGCCAAGCTTTGAGATAATCCAAACATTAATGCCTATGAAGGGCCCAAGTAGCTCATTCTTATCTGGTCACAATGACATCTTTAAATTATCAGTGGCAATGGAATCTTCCATTGAAAATCTTCACAGAACTGTGACTTCTTTCTATTATGAGCACCATAACCTTATCTTGTCAAGATGAGTATGATGATTACCTCTACCAGGATAATGGTATCTTCTTTCTACTCTTCATTCAAGCAGTGAAGAACTTAAAATGATAGGCAGAAGGTATAAGTTAGATATAAGGTAGAACCTTTACTTCATCTTCTGGTAGAAATATTCTCTCCTGGAAGCAAGAACACTTAGAGTAGTCAGAAGATGTCAGGATGGAATGACCAAGGTTATGTTAAATGACCAAGCCCATTCCTACACCTATAATGTGTTTTTGTTATCTATGGATTGATGAAGATAGTGCCATGTAATTTGCATTGGCCAAAAGCATGAACCGCTCCTTGAAGAACAATCTCCTATTCCACAGAGTATCTTGAGTGTCACCTCCAAGGCAGCCACATGGGGAGGACACTTCTAATAGCCTGAATCTCAGAACTTCAGGGCAAGGTAATGTGTGCTAGAGCCAGTGTGACCAACTGTGTTCTGTCCACTGTTACACTTGTTTCTCAGTGAATCCGTCTATTAGTACAAGGCAACATTAGGTAAAATTGCAGGATAATAGATTTGACACTGACTCATGACCAGAACATTCAAAAGACTAATTTATTAGTCCATCTAGTATTAAAATATTAAAAATCAATATGGTAACATTATGTTCTCTAAACAGCACAGTACAAATAGAAATAAATAATAAAAAAGCAGAAATGTCCATCTCTGTTTAAAAAGCATGCATTTCTAAATAATTTATGTGTCAAAGAATTATTCATAGTGGTTATTATAAAATAATTAGGACCGTAACCAAGAGAAAAGCTATACATCAAACTTGTAGAATACTATGAAATAAGTACAAAAAGAAATTTCCTGAAATGGATATTCTAGGAAAAAAGGATATTCCAGGAAAAAATAGAATATTCTAGTATATCATAGAAAAGAACTTAAATTGTCAACCAAATATAAACATTTAGAACATACAAAAGAATAAATTTAAAGACAGAAAAATGAATATAATACAGTAATTAAAGGAACAAATGATGTCAATCAACCAGAAATAAAGGAATAATACTATCTTTATAGTACACATTTCAATAGAACAGCATGTCCTTAGCATCCATGAGGCTCTGGGCTGAATTTTGAGCACCCTCCCCCACATTATGAAATATTTCTGTGGTAAAAACAAATACCGTGCAGTGGCTTAAAAATGAAGAAACTCTCTGTGTGTACGTTCATTTAGGGGAAAAGCCAATTCTTCAGCATTTTTTTCAGTAGTGACTGTATTGTTCTTTGGGATTTGATACTCGCATATTGTAGGGTGACCAGCAGCTAGTGAAGTCACCCACCATTATAGTTGTGATAACCCAAAACCTGTCTAGATACCGCCAGATGTGCCTTGTGGACAGAATCATACATGGCTAAAATTCACCTGTAAAATATAATTTCATTTGTGTCAGGGCAAAATGTATGTTTGTTTTGCACATGGGCCTGTGTGCCATACACCTGGAAAAAAGGATGCAACTGTAAATAGAGGGGGTACTGAAGAAAGTGGTAGAGTTGTTATATCTGATTTACTTTATACATCTGAGCATAAGATGGATTTATAGATGTTCAAATGTAAGAAAAGTCCCAGTTCTTACAAGTCCTAGGAAATTGAAAGGATTATGACATCTTTAATTGTGATTAAAGTTACTAGTATTTCCACACCAGACATTTGCAAGACCCATAAAGTATATTGGATTAAAGATAAAAGATCAGAAAGACACATTTTTAAAAAATTTAAATTGCCTAGGAAATACTTGGAAACTCTTTTAAAGCATCAGAGATGCTGCTCTTCACGGGTTCAGCCTAACCCGGGACCTGACGCTCAGCTTCTGTGGGCTAGGCAGACTTGCTGCACTGAAAGGGGACCCAGGACGCCTCGTCTAGTCATCTGCTACTCAGCGCTCTGGGCGACCGTGGCCATGACCGTGACCGTGCAGCCGAGTGTGTCTCCGGTATCTCTCTTGGGCCTTCCTGCCGACCAGTCTGTGGGAGCGGGAGGACCGGAAGGAAGGAGGGGGACGCAGTCACGCAGCGTGCGCGGAAGACCGGCCCCCGGGAGAGCGCTGCAGACCCAGCGAACAGTGGCTCCCAGGGCGGGTGAGTAGTGGGAAATTCCATGCGGCAGTATCCCTCTAAGGTAGTAAAGTAGCTTTAAAATTAGGAAAAGCCACGGATTTGCGTGCATCTAACCAAAATGCAGCAAGGCCTGTATTGCTTTTGGAGTCATTTACATACACTTCATTAATTAAGCCTGTACAATTACATTCTGATTTATGTTTCCTAGAAGGCAAAATTGTGCCTTGAATAAGTTTGTTTCCTCCCAGTTGCGTATCTTTCACTTAGTAAAGAGGATTAATTATGATGTGTCATTTCTTTTTGTCTCCTGATATTACAGAAAATTCTTAAACAACCACACATATAATTACACACAGAAAAACTACGTATAAAATTTTTAGCCAAAGCAAAGAAGAGGCCAGTAAGCTCTTTTGTCAAGACTGTAACTCATGACCATGAGGAGTTTACTTTCTGACCTCTTAAAGCAGGTGGTGCTGACAGGTTTCCACTCAGCTCTTTCTCTAGAGTTGTGGACAGACATTACTTGTCATGAATGACTTTTCCTTCATATCTTCATTTTTTCGTTCTTCTATTATTGTCAGTTCCTGCCATATAAAGTGCAGATTTGACATGGAATGTAAGGTTCGAATGCCCAGCGCAGTGTCCAGAGCATAGCAGACACTCAGGAAGCAGGCATTCTGCAGTAGTACATTCTGAGACTTAAAAGGAAGCAGAGGGCCAGGCATTTAGCTCAGAGGCACCACAGCTGCCTTGCAAGGGCAAGGTCTTAAATTTGACCCCCAGTACCACATAATACTATTACTACTACTACTAATAATAAGACAGTTATATGTATATCACCAAAATCAGAAAGTAGAGGGAGACTATAAAGAACAAAAGAAATTAGAAATCTGATTTCTCATCAGAATTTCTGACTTCAAGAGGTATTTTTCATGTATTATAAATTCAAAGATCAAAATCCTTTGGTGGTCAGATATCTCAGGTATTTAGGGCTCAGTGCAATTGAAGTGTATAATCTGTGGAATGGGATGGAACTGAATCTTCTGTAATGGGCTTAAACTTGGCTGATGGTAGGGGTGAGTGAGACGGAATGCCTTCTCTGAATGCATAGCAGAGCGAGGTTCCCAACTCTCTCCAGAAGGACTCTGAGGCTTTTGCTGGGAACATCAATAGGGCAAGAAGGAGATTTCCAGCTGGTACCTGTAAGACAATCATCCCTCATGCTGCTTCTCAGCGAGAGACTCCACTGGTGACTAAGTTGTTCCCGAGTCACTGAAGCCGAGAAACAAGGCTCTCGAGACAGAAATTTGGAAACTTAGCTACAGATTGAATTTTGTAATTTGATCAACCCGTTTGAAAGGTTCTGATCCTATACACCGGAGTGCTTCCCAGAATGTCCAACTAAGGGCCACTATTTTCCAAAAAGCCCCAAGAAAACTGTTGTTTTTGGACCCTATTTTTATACTCCCGCGTGTGTGTGTGTGTGTGTGTGTGTGTGTGTGTGTGTGTGTGTGTGTTACTGAGAATTGAATTGAACCTGGAGGCTTTGCAATGTGCCAGGCTTTTGCATTTTTTTTTTTAATTTTAACACAGATCCTGCTAAGTTGCCCAGGCAAACCTTGAAGTCACGAGTGTGAAACTTGTAATCCTCCTCCCGAGGATCCAGATATTCCTATTTTAAAGATACAACATCTCAAGGATTTTTCCCAATGGCTAATCCTCTTTTGTATTTTAAAACAGACTTCATTTAGGATTATATTCAAACAGCTCCCGGTTTGGGTTTTCTGGTGGAATCCCAAGGCGGTCTGTGACTGGAAACAACTTTTCCTCCAGTGCTAGCAACAGAGAGATATGGATCTTTCTGGGACATAAAGAGTCCTGTAGAGACATTCATTTCTATTATCCCCAAATCGGCCTGTCCTCTCTTGCTCCTCCCTGACAGCGCTTTAACCACCTGGCTGGCGAGATCTAGAGGAAGCTGTTTCTCAGGCAGACAGATCGAATTGATCTGTTGCTCAGCCAATAGGCCAAGATGACGAGAGGTCCAGGAATGCTCTTTTTTTTTGCTTGTTCCAAGATATATTAATTTTCTTAAGAGAAAAAAATGGATTTTTCAAATATTTAAAAGACCAACCACCTTAAAAGTCCCTTTTAAACGGATCATAGAATGGTATACAGTCTCAGATTTTAAGTGTCTGCGTTGTTAGCTCCCAGCTGGTTGTTCCAAGAGACTGCAAGATAAAGTACATTTCCCCAGCTATTAGTCCCAAGGAGTCCACTCATACTCATTTCTGTTTTTCATATGATGTTGATAAGCACGAGCCACATACTGATATTTTTACATGAACTACAGTAGAACTACAAAAACCTGATAGATACAAATATCTCAACATACAAAACAAAAATCTGTTAGATACACATACCTCAGCGTAGAAAACTTTCTAGGCAGAAAGAAAGGGTAACCTAACTCTCTGGCTGGTAGGATTTCTTTACGATCCAGCAATAAGTTTAATATTGTAAATACATAGCTGCCTCTATGCTTTAACATAAGAAATATCATATACTAATATAAATACTGAAAATGAATTACTTCCTTTAATAGTTGAAAGTACCAATTAAAACTGTCATTTGTACCAAAAAGAGTATAATAATATGGTCTTCCCTATATGATAAAAATATTTATGGTGTTTTTCTCTTCAAATGTCACTTTGATATCTTGCTGTGATAATTATCCAAGCCTATATTTAAGTACCTGATAATTAAAAATTCCTAACATGGTAGTTTATTTTTTTCTTGATTTTAATCCCTTTTTATTTCTTAATAAGGCTATCCTTTTGGAAGGAAAAAAAAAGAAAGTTATTATATGTTTCAAGACTCTCCCAGGAGGGACCACTTTAGTAGAAGCTAGCAAATTCATACCCACTATGCTTTAAATGACCTATGAAACTACACCCAATATTCAGGGCTATGAGTGCTCAACAGAGGACTTGATACTTCTTGAGGACACATCTTCTGTTCAAAAAAATTTAAGATCTTAGTAACATTTACCAGTTATGTGACAAAATGTAGGCATCCACTTTGCATATTGAGCCTTTAAATACACCATTAGCAAAGCAACCACGGCAGCCACAGATATACAGAAATTCTTTTAAAATACATTTTGGTGGTGATGGTTCCATTATTTTGATTATCACATAGCAGATGCAAACTATAATTGAGATAACAAAAGTGTTTGAGTGACATTAGCATTTATAGTATAATATTTTATGTGAGTCATATATACTGTCAGTGCTCAGAACCCACACCCAGGGCCACATATACTTGACTGAGATTTGCTTTAGTACTATTTCTAGGAACTGTTTTTTGTAGCATACAAGGGTGTAGTATTCGGGAACGACACCCTGAAGATTTCTAGTCCTATAGCAGAGACTCTCTCCCTGGGTACTTGTAGCTTTACCTCATTTCCCAACTGATTAATTGCCTTCTATCCTAAGAGTTTCTGTTCTATGTGTTCTTCAGAACTACTTTTGATCTCTCTGTTAACTTATTAACTGGTGTGCTCTAAATCCCTGCACCGGAATCATACTATCTTTCTTAATTCTGATAATTCCTCAAAGAAAGGTAAAATCAGCCATTGATTGATAGGCTGGATTCATTGAAAATAGAGAACAAGTTAAAATTGAGTCAACAGCAAAACAAGACTGTAAAGTGCAGCTTTTAGTGAGGAAGATGGGTGAATGGAGATGGAATTCTGTTAATGGGGAATTTTTCAATCATAAGCAGTAATCATACTCAGATGAAGGACACAGATGAGAGAGGAAATACGGAGGGGAAATTAAGAAGAAAGCAGCAATAAAGTGGGTTTGAGGGACATCTTTAAGGAAGTGTGCTGAAGGGTGTCCAAATGCGAAGGGCCTGCAGGTGTCATCTCTGAGACTACGCAGGGTGTCTGTGGTCTCCCGGTTCCTCTAATCTGATGCAAATATGGGGCTGAGAAGGAGTTTAAATTTTTTTCTCCCAAGGCTACTACTTTTGTGGAAATAGTAAACAAACATGAAAACAAATCAGAATTCTTAAGATAAAAATTGTCTTTTAAAGTAAGTAACACAGAAACCCATTGAGGCCTTCTATACATCCATGCTATTTGAAACATTCTGTGAAAGATAAATTTATATCTATCATGTTGGGAATGCTTTCTGCCCCCTCTTCATTAATATTCTGGAGCCATCAGAATTAGGAAATATTTTTATTTCTTTTAATATACTTTTTTGAACTTAGATACCATATTCTTGATATTTTTGATGTTCACTACAATAAGAACTGTAAAGAAGTTTTGGGTGGGTAACAGAAAAAAAATCTTGATTTCTTTTTCCTAGATCGAAACCTTCAATTCTATTATCTGCTGACTACTCTTTCTAAGATTAGTCTCATGGCTAAAACATGACACGCTAATGCTTTGAGTCATTATGAGCCACAAATATTTGATTCCGCAAAAGCTTTCTTCACAAATAATTTTTTCCACACACACACACAAACCCTGCTAAAATAAATATATTCAGTATAATTATAGGGTATGAAAATCGACACATAAAAATCAATTGTGCTTCTTTACATTATCAATAAACCCTCTAAAAGAAATTAAGGAATCTAATATATAATAGTAACAAAAAGAATATAATACCTAGAAAAACTAAGAAACATTGTTGGAAGAAATTAAAGACAATTAGAAAAGCATCGCATGCTTCTGGACTGAAAGATTTAATACTGTTAAAATTTCCATACTACCCAAAAGGAGCTATAGATAATTATTATCCCTGTTAAAATCTCAGAGCACCTTTTCACAGAAATAGACAATCCTAAAATTCTCTTTCATTTTTGACTACACTTGCTTCATACTTGAAAAAGCATTCTCAATGCCATGAAGGTTCCTTTCTTCCTACTTTGTTTTACCAGTTTCTACTGTACTTCACATCCTCTGATTGTTTTCAGAACTTCAAAAGATAATACCACAATTTTTTTTTTGAGACAGAGTCTCACTTTGTAGTTCAGGCTGGTCCTGAGCTCACTATGTAGCCTAGGCAACCCTCGAACTCAGCAATCCTTCTGCCTCTGCCTCCCCAGTGCTGGGATGACAGGCGTGAGCCACCACGCCTGGCACTGTGGTATGCGGTATTGATTGCTGGTGGACGTGAGTCACCACGCCCAGCATTGTATGTGGTTACAGGGTAGGGGTATCAAACTCAGAACCTTGGACTTCTGAGGCAGGTGCTGGAACCACTGAGCTAAATCTCCGGCCCAGATACAGCACTTTAAAAAAAAAATATGATCAAAACTTCTCTTGCCCTGTGAACATCGTATGTCCCACCACAAGGCTGTATTCTGTAATAAAATCTGAATAAAATCTGAGAGGCAGCAAATATAGTCTTGATGCTTCTGGCACAACTCAGGGACTTCACTTTTGGATGGCTGGGTGGTACTGCTTATAGATTGTGTTTCCACAGTCACTTGTTATAAACATTTCCTGGGCATTTCTTATGCAGATCTGGTACAGAATTTTGGCCAGACAATAGAGTAGAGTGACCCCCTCCTCCTGCTAACTACACCTGTTCTTCAAGTTTCATATACCTGTGAGTTTTAACTTAGGACAGTTTTCAACTCTGAATTCTCTATGTCTTTCTCCTGATTTGAAAATTTTCCATTATACCTCACGCTGCTCCTGAGCCTGTATCCTGGAACGCCTCTGTTAAATGACTATTTTAGTCCTAGTTTATAAAGAGAAATGTAGTTTATAATGTATACATACCTCTTAGGAATGCTTAAAATGGAGAGATTATAGAATCTTAGAATCATAGAGCTGAAAAGGGATCTTGATATCAGGTTCAAAGAATTCTTCTTTTGAAAATGAGAAGATTTTTTTTTTCTTTGAGACAGGGTCTCTCTTTGTAACTCAGGCTGGCCCTGAGCTCACTATGTAGCCCAGGCAAGCCTCTGACTCAGCAATCCTCCTGCCTCTGCCTCCCAAGCGCTGGGATTACAGGTTTGAGCCACCAAGCCCAGCATTTGTGGTATGTGCCACTGATTGCCAGTGGGCATGAGCCACCATGCCCGGTATTGTTGTATGAGGTTACCAGGGATGGAACCAGGGAACTTGTGCTTGCCTGGAACCACTGAGCTAAATTTTCAGCCCATGAAATGAGAAGATTCTGTAGCAATTAAGATTCTTCACCAGGTAAATTAGCATGGATGAATGGTAAAGACGAGGTGTACATACTTGACATCTGATTCCAAATCTAATATCTTTCTTACTTTGCCAGAGTGAATCGGACCGTGCACCATGAAATGGTAAATGGCTAAGAAATCTAAAGCTGAGAGGCACTCATAATGAAATTATGAAATGGTACATGATACCAGTTATCAAGGTCCTATACTTCCTATATGTGAAAATACTTTATAAAGTACAAAGTTTATGTAAAGGGAAAAGAAGTTTCCATCTCCCTTTTGCATATAAGACTGTTCCCCTGAGGAGCATATAGTTCATTTCTCTCCAACATGAATCAGCAATGATTTGGTCTCTGTCAACTGGAAAGTACGTTGCAGTGCATTATTTTTCTGCTACATTCATCATATGAATCCCCTGAGGTAGAAAGATTTAATATGAATTTATTATTTGTGGATTAGAGTGTACAGGACAAGAGTTAATTTAAAAATGGCCAAATCACTGTAACTTGAGTATCACTACCAAGAATAATAGAGCTTCCAGCCGGAGATTTAGTTCAGTGGTTCTGGCACCTGCCTCACAAGCACAAGGTCTTGAGTTTGATCGCAGTGACCATATACAATGCTGGGCGTGGTGACTCACACCCACCAGCAATCAATACCACATGCCACAGTGCCGGGCGTGGTGGCTCACGCTTGTAATCCCAGCACTTGGGAAAGAGGGACAGGAGGATTGCTGAGTTCGAGGCTTGCCTGGGCTCCATAGTGAGCTCAGGGCCAGCCTGAACTATAAAGCGAGACCCTGTTTAAAAAAAAAAAAAAGGAGCTTCTTTTCTTTTCATCTGCCATTTGGCTTGCTCTATTCAACTTTGAACTCTAATATTGTTCACCAATAGTGTCTCCAGTCAAGCGATCAGACCAACATGGAAAAGAAGAGGAAGTTTGGAACTTCTTTCTTTTTAAGGTTACAAAATATCACCATTTATATTGATGATGCGTTAATCACCCTCACTCTGTTCTGTATATAGGATTTGGTTTCCTTATTCTGTTTAGATGCTGCTGGTATAAACTATTCCTCTTTGGCACTGATGGCTTGGAAAACATTAGACCTATGTAAAAAGATATGTGTTCCCAAGTTGAATTCCACAGAGCTTAGGAAGATATTGTTGTCATTGCCCAATATAAATCAGACAGCCATAAATGCAAAGTGTTCATGACAGCCTCTGAGCAGCATAGTTTCTGTCTTTGGGAGATGTTAACCACTTAGCTCATAGGAAGGTTTATTAGACGGAATAGTGATGCTTTTCAACAGCACAGACTATATGGTTGGATGGTGCTATTGCTATGTTGCACGCGGAATACTAGGCAGACCTCACAGATACCTCCAGGTCGAAACAAATGATCAGATCCACCTTTATACACAGGTAAGTAGTGAATGAGAAAGGCTAACTGCAGCTGCCATCCACTTAAGCTTAAGGTGATGGTAATTTCCACGTGAACTGAGATAAACAAAGGCTCCCAGACAGCTTACCATCTTGCTGTAAAGCTTGCCTTTTTCCAAGTTGGGCTCCTGGTCACATTTCTTTCCATGTCCTTGACACATGAATCTTCTTCAACGCTCTCAACCTTTTTCTCCCAGTTTCCATCTAGTTTTTGAATTAAAGGGTAAATATAGTGGGAGACTATGGGAAACACTGAAAAAAAGCTAAAAGGTTAAGTTTGTATTTTGTTGCAGCACCTGTGCTTTAGTAACTTACATTCATTATTTTACTTAATATTAAAGTGAACTTGAGATACTTATATATCTTATTTCATTTTTTAATGCCTTAAAACATTCTCTTATTTATTTTATTTGTTTTTATTTTACATTTTTATATTCATTAATACATATTTGCAGTACATGATGATTATATCCATTGTGGGGAGTTAGTCTATGTACATAATACATTTTAATTCTTAGAAACTAAGTCTCAAAAAGCTTATTCATCAATGAGCATAAATTGGTAAGGAACAGATTTTGAACTCAAAGTCAACATTCTTTTGCTGCAGTATAGATTGCAGGTAAATCCTTATAGGTTCTATTGGTGAAAGAAGGGGTATACACTAAAGAACTAACATTACAGAGGAAAGGAAACACTCACAAGGCCAGCGTCAATATGCCGGGGTACTGAAAGTCCTTCAGGCTCTGACGTCCCTATGGAGAGGCAAACCACATTAGGCAATACACTTCCCATTCTGTGCACTTTATTCCCAAAAGAGAGACCTGTAATTATATCATTTTATTCATACAGTAGAAGAAAATAACCTCACTAAGATGAGATACACAGACTGGCCCCAGGCAAACTGGGGTTTTTAATGTCCAATATTTACCAATGTTTTGGGGTTTACCAGCTGTCTGTGATCAACACCCTTGAGCTGGGACATGTTGGGGCCCATCTTCATTCGTCAGAACTCTGCTTAGCAAGAAAGTCTTCAACAGCATGGTAATCTAAGAAAACACATGGCTCCTCTTGCTAGGAAAAGGAAACCTAATTTGTGTGTGGTCCGGGCAGCCTAGAGTAAGCTCCAGGCTGTTTTCATAGGACTCTAGTTTGAAAATACCAGACATGCTACCTAAAATGCGGCCAGCTGGCTTATGTCCTCTACTGTCCAAAGATTAAATTCTGGAGAGTGACTGCTATGTTTCTTCTGAAAGTTGCTCCTTAGTCCTTAATATGGTGCACATGAGAAAAACATCGCATGAGAGTGAAATGTAGTTTTCTGTACAATTTTTACTCACTTTTAGGAGATAAAATTGCTGAAAGAAAGAAAAATTAGACGGGGTGTGTGTGGGGGGTGAGCTTTGGTTTCCCTTTCCCCTTTCCACCAGTGAGGAAATGAGGCCCAAGAGCTTTCACATTTTGCCTGCGGTTTCTGCAGCCAGTTGGTAATGCCAAGAGGAGCTCTAGACTGGATGTCTCTGTCCATCACTTTCTCTTCCTGCCAGGAATGTGACTACAGTGCTAAACTTGCACTCTAGTGTAAGGAACTTAAACAGAAATTCAAACACAGCTGCAGCAGTTCGGATTTGTATTTTCTGTTGACAGCCTGGGGATTTGAAGAATTAAGGGATTTACAACAATATTCACTTTGCCTACTTAGGTCGCTTCTAGTGTGATTTGTACTTTGTTTGCAGTAAATATGTCTCAAGCCCCTACTAACAGGGCAGTATGCCGTGTACATCAAAGAGAAGACAGATGAATAAGAAAATCTCCACCATCCAACAACTTTACCTGGATGTACTTTTCACATTTCTTACTTGGGGCAGTATTGACTGCAAGCACTATCAGCTTAAGTCCAAGCAATTATCTCTGTAAGCTCCTCAGCATAGGATCCTGATGTACTGGTAGCTCAGGTTTTCTTGTTTTTTTTTGTTTGTTTGTTTGTTTTTTGTGGTGATGATGGTTTCAGCAATAAAGACAAACAAGAAAACAAATTAACGTTTACTTTAATGAAAGCATAAATACATAAATATTTTCTGCAGAAGGGACTATCAGTAATTTATCAGTAGGCCTTGGTAAGTGCCTTAATGTTGTTGCTTCTTCAGTGTACTTGATATGAATTTTCCTCCAGGAAATACTTTTCCTTGGTGAATGAAGTAGTTCCCTTTGGAAAGTATTCCTGTGTCATAGCTATCCTGACTTTCTATATAAAGAGCTTCTTCCTTAAAACACTCAAAAAAGTGAGGTTATTTTGTCATCTATTTTAAGACTTGGGCCTTAACTGTCCTTAGCTCTCAAGTTCATATTTTAGGGTCATTCTTTTCATCACATCTTAAGTGTGACATTGATTTCCAACTACTTGTGGAATAGAAAATTTCAGAGCTATTTTTGAACATCAATATCTTAAAAGTAGTAAATTATTTATTCTTTCTGAACACAAATTTAGGGTTCCATATAACAGAAAAAAATGCTGAAAGAGAAAACTGTAAATCTAGAAATAAATGGGCTGAGAAATAGAGATCAGGGCATGAAGACACAAATCAGAAATTCAGACACTTAGTAAGACAGGCAAAATAATCTTGGTAATCTCCAGTGCTTAAAAAACCTTGGGGTGAACAGCGCAGCCTAATTGAGTATCACTGCAGGGCGTGACAGGGCCATCAGAAAGGTCAGTGGAATCTGTGCATGGTTATGTAGAGTCATCACTTCCAGGAGAGACAGTGTTCCTTGTCTATTGGCTCAGCTTCAGCCAGGAAATATTTAAGTGCCTATCAAGGTGAATGTGAGAAGAGACACTAATAGTCTGGAGATTCAAACACAGATAGCTGGAGATGTTTGAGGCAACTCCGCCCTCCAATTTCAAAGCGAGGAAATAGCACTGCCCTCCTCAGTGCAGGGGCATCAGGCCTGTGATAGAGTTTATTCAGACACAGCAACCCTCATTTAACTTGGCAGATATATGTGTGCAGATGAGAAGTTTCAGGTCACCATTACGGAGCTCACTTCGTGTTAAGCAACGAGTATCTGAGAGACTTGAAATTCCATTTAGAGTAGAAGACATTGAATATTTCAGTTTACAGCTAAAAAGCCTGCTTGTTAAGGTTTCTGGCAGTCAGAAGTGCTCCTTGAATCAGATTTTAATCCCTTTAAAATTCTGCCAAATGAATCTATGGCATTATAGTTTCCCTTTTGCTTTTAAAATAAATTTGGACTTGCAAAAAGATTACAAAAATCACACAAAGAGCTCCAACGTATATTACACCTGATATCTCTCTTTTTTTTTTGAGACAGGGTCTGGCCTTGTAGTTCAGGCTGGCCCTGAGCTCACTATGTAGTCCAGGTTAGCCTTGAACTCAGCAATCCTCCTGCCTCTGCCTCTGCCTCTGCTGGGATTATAGGCCTGAGCCACCACACACAGCATAAAGGCATAAATTTGTTGTTTTGTTTTGTTTTTGT
The DNA here is from genome assembly GCA_004025085.1 of Thryonomys swinderianus. Classification (NCBI taxonomy): domain Eukaryota; kingdom Metazoa; phylum Chordata; class Mammalia; order Rodentia; family Thryonomyidae; genus Thryonomys; species Thryonomys swinderianus. The sequence goes on from PVIC010016967.1 coordinate 18,987, forward strand.
AAGACAGGGACTCCCTTTGTAGTTCAGGATAGTCCTGAATTCACTGTGTAGCCCAGGCTGGCATCAAACTCAGGACAATCGTCCTGCTTTTGCCTCCTAAGGAATACAGGCCTGTGCCACCAAGCCTGGCAATATCTCTTATTATTAGCTAAAGTCTATTCTTGTTTTATTCTCCCTTGTTTTTATCTACTATCTTCCTCCTTTTCCCAGGATTTCACCCAGAGCACCACAGTACATTTAGCAAACATATCTCCATAAGTTGATTGTGACAATTCCTTCAACATTCTTTTTTTTTTTTTTTTTTTTTTTTGAGATAGGGTCTTGCTTTGTAGTTCAGGCTGGCCCTGTAGCCCAGGCAAGCCTCGAACTCAGCAATCCTCCTGCCTCTGCCTCCTGAGTGCTGGGATGACAGGTGTGAGCCACCACGGCCCGGCACTGTGGTATGTGGTATTGATTGCTGGTGGGTGTGAGTCTCTAAGTCCAGCATTGTATGTGCTTTCCGGGGATTGAACTCAGGACCTTGCGCTTGCGAAGCAGGCACTGGAACCACTGAGCTAACCCTCCAGCCCCCTTCAACATTCTTTACTGAGAATGTCTGCCCTGCTTTATGCATGCTAAGATTTTGGATGTGAAGGCTTGGTGCCAAATGAAGGTGTGGCGAGTTTGGGTATTTTGGCCTTCTGCTGCTGCCCAAAGGAGCAAGGGTCGAACCCAGGTTCAACCTTTGGCTCAAGGTTCCAATTTTGTTGTTTGTTGGTTGTTAATCCTTTTGTTGTTGGACTCACAGGGGACTGGAGCTTGCTGCAAGGGTTCTGGCAGCATCCTCTTTCTTGTCTCCCACAGTCTGTCATCCAGAAGATGGGGTAGGGATGTTACTTTATAGCTGTGAAACTCAACAGACTATTTCAGCCATGTCATCAGTGTTGTCATAACAAGTAATAAATAATGTCTATAGTTTGTGTAGCTGATATGATGTAATAAAAATGGCATGTTCTCTGCGATCATCCTCCCTGAACTCATTACCCAATCTAATAAAAAAAAGCTTCAGAAATTTCTCAAGAGGTGAGTGTCTATGATATACTCTTCCTATGTCATTTTCTATAAGTAACAGTCTTGTCTGTTATTTTTTATCATCACTTACACATTCAGAAAAAAGGAAAGTGACTCTATATCTGTTTCTTTTCACTCTGATGACTGAAAGTGAAGAATGTATATGCCATGCCATCTGAAGAACTAAACATGATGTTGAGTCTCCTTTCTGGTACTTATGTGCCTGTTGTAAATGGACTATTGCAGTTCCTGGTTGCTGCCCTAACCATGCTGTCCAGTTTGGACTAAAAGACAGGAGAGATAATCAATAGGGAGCAAATGAAATCACTGTCGCAAATGAAATTTAACATGATAGAATTGGTTTAAGTGTAAAGTCCAATAACTTAGTGACATGGTTATATTTGAGTATGGAACTATCCCCATCAATTGTCAGAAGTCACTCTGTCTTGATATTTGCTCGATGTGACCTTGATGATTTAACATATTCTCTCCAAAGCTGAGTGCCTTAGCCGAGATCCCTTATTCTGTTGCATCGTCTCAGTGTTTGCAAAAGCCTAACTGGTGTGATTACTTGGAAATATTGCCTGTGAAAAGCGGGTAAGGCCTGACATTATTCTTTCCTTAGAGCCCATAAATCCACATTGCCCCACCCACAGACTTCAAAAACTGCTACCGAATAGTTATTTTATTCCCAACCATGTATAATCCTGGTGGAATTTTATTATCTAAATATAGTAAACCAAAAGTTCAATAATGAAAGTACACTAAAATCATTTGTCATAATCACACATAGAGACCCAAACATGCATAAAAGTGTACATTTAAAAATTATAAACAGTGGACCTTCAAGTTATGATCAGCCTCTCATATGAACAACTTGGTCTATGACCAGAATTTTAGTTTTAACTTATGGCTAAAGTCTTGAGTTATGCTGTGAGCGCCAATATTTCACATGTGGAGTTAGTTGAGAAATCCTGGGCCAATATGTCTCTAAGAACACACAACTACCTAGAAGGAAGAGCGACCTGGATTACACAGGAGAGCCATTTTGAAGGCGATTTGGATTAGAGGAGCCTGAACCTTCCGCTGACCACGTGGTTGAGTACATTGTCACTGTAGCAGAGTCCACAGCTAGACAGTGGTGATGTTGAGGGGCTGGCAGAAGAACACTCAGAGGAATTTTCTAGGGAGGAACTTCAGCAATTTCTGGTTGAGCAGCAGAGAATGTCAACTGAAGATCTCTCTGAAGAGGAGGGCGAGTATCACAATCAGTGTGTCAAAGTTCTTCCAAAATAAAGGACATCCTGAAAAAATGAACAGAGCTACAAACATTTGTAGAGAAGACCCACTCAGACAAGGAAAAGGTCAATGGCTGCATTCTCTTGCTTAATGACCACGTCATGTCATGCTGCAGAACAATGCTAAAGAAAAGACAGAAACAGACAACTTTAGACTAGTGCTAGTGGGCTGCAGATTCTCCCAAGGAAAAGACACCAGGGCCCCAGGTTCCAGATGTTCATCCATTTCATTCTCCCTTCCCGCAAGCCAGAGATGTCAGCTTGGAAGTTGAGTACATTATGAAATCGTTGTTTCTGGCAAACTAGACACATTTTTTAACTTTCTGGGTGAATACATTAAGAAAATTACTGGTGTTTTTGATAAATTACACATATTATACAATTCTTTATTATGAAAATGTTAGTTAACAGGTCCTTTGGGAGGTACAGAATGCTTATGGCTATTTCCATTATTTCTTACGGGAAAAATAGTCCTAACGTAACCAAGCTTAGTTACAATAATCTCTGACTAATGACTTGAGTTCATAAGTCAAGGGTCCAATGTGTTCTGTATATTGTATATCTTTACTTATATACAAATTCTTTCTTTACTTATATACAAATTATAATGGATTATCATTAATAATTAAGTATATTAATATACAAAATTCTGAGCATTTCTCATGTGATCTTTTAGATTTCCTTTCTTTTTGCACTATTCAACTTGGATGCCTGAGGATATTAATTTACATAGATATTGTTGGGAGTTTAATACTGCCATCTAGTGATGTGGAAACACAAACAAGAGAGGTTTAAGGAATTCCAGAAACCTGCCTAGCTCACGTAGGTAGCCTGAGCACACTCTGACAATTTTTTTTTCAATAGTTCAGAGAAGTTCTCATTTTCATAACTTTTATTTTTTTAATCACAAGATCCTCATCATTCATAATTCACACTCTAAACTGCAAGTAAACTTAGGTTGCCTATTGAAAAACCTGAGATGTGCCTCGTTCCTGTGTTTGGCACATTATGACTGCAGCTCGTGTTTACTGTGTGCTCTTGTGCCAGGCACTGTTTCAAGTACTTTCTGTGTATTAATTTGCTTGATGCTAACACCACTCTTGGAAGGCAGTTATTATTTTGTGTCATTTTGCTCAATCAGGTAATTACTAAAAGGTCAATTTGTGATTTTCAGGCTAGTACCAAAGTCCAAATGCCTACCTAAGGAATGATACTGCCTTCTATCACTTATTCTTCACTATCCAGCATACAAACTTCTATCTACCTATGTGTGTGCACGCGCACGCATGCACACACACACACACATACACGCATGAGCATTCCCCTACACAAACACCAACATGTTTGCAAGCATTGGGGTTACCTCTCTATGGAATCTCATCTTGAGCTTTGCTTTAGCACCAGACTAGGCTGCTGCCCCTAGACACGAGAGTCTTGTAGAATTCAGCAGATTGCCTACCTTTGGATTCTTGGTTCTTTAATAAGTTAGAGTGTTATTCATATCTTGCCACAATTTGCATTAGCACTTTGAGCTCCACTCTTAAAATAAAAAGTGTTGTCTTGAGCATCTAATGTTAAAAGAATTATTTATATAAGGATACCAAATGCACTTCTTTTCTTTTTCCCTAAACATATATAAAATATAAAGCCAATAAAGTTAATTCCAACAAGACAATGTAGAATGACTACTAAATTGTTCATTAAGAAAGAACTAGTCCAACTATTAAAGTTTCAGTAAAATATTTCGAAGAATTGCATATGTTATGCAAATTCTAGGATGCTACAACAGTCATTAGTAGCTTCTCACTCAGTGACATCACAATTCAGAGAGCTGCATGAGGAAGAGGTCTGTGTTTTGGGATTCTGGAGAGTAGAAGCAAATGATCTGTGTGTTGTTGTTAAAGGTTTTTTTTTTTTTTGAGACAGGGTCTCGCTTTGTAGTTCAGGCTGGCCCTGAGTTCATTGTGTAGCCCAGGCAAGCCTGGAACTCAGCAATCCTCCTGCCTCTGCCTCCCGAGTGCTGGGATTACTGGCGTGAGCCACCACACCCGGCACTGTGGTATGTGGTTACTGAGGATTGAAACAGGGACCTTGTGTTTGCAAGGCAGGCGCCGGAACCACTGAGCCAAATCTCCAGCCCTGATCTGTGTGTTTTGCATCTGTATGTTTTATGGTAATGAAATTGTGTGTGTATATGTGTGTATATAATATGTGGGAGCTGGGGTGAGAAGCACGGGACCGTGAGACTAGAACAGTGTCCCTGGATCCAAATAAAAAAGTTAAAAAAGTAATATGTTCACAAATAAAATAATTAAGTGCTAAGATGAAAATATTCTTACATTCAGAGCACAGAGACTGCTCTCAGGATTAGAGAAACAAAAGATTTCCCTGCGGCTTTGGGCTGGGCCTCCAGGGAATATTCTTGTGTTTTAGTATATGTTTACAAATCCATTCCAGTTGTCTTGGGCCACTAAGGCTGCTGTAACGGATTATCATGGGATGGGGGTTTAAAAACCACAGGAATTTATTTCTCATGGTTCTGGGGACTGAAGACTCCACAGTCAGGTGCTGGCAAGGTCAAGTACTTGTCCAGCATGTAGTCGAGAGCCCCACACAGTACAAAGGGTGAAAGAGATCTCCAGGGTCTATTTTCTAAGAACACTAAATCCCATTCTAGAAAGCTCTGAAGTCACAACCTAATCATCTCCTAAAAGACCCACCACCTAATACTACCACTCAGGTAAGGATTTGAACATTTAAAAGAGCAGGGGCAGTAGAAAATTCAGATCACAACACCAGTACTTTTTCTCCTCACCTTCAAAGCTATTGAATAACAAAGGTTGTAGTAGACAAGCAAATGCTCATGTTGTCCCAATACAAGGAGGTGATGCTTTGTCTGAAGGGGCGAACTCTTCGTGGATCAAATACTGATTCCACACCATCTATTAACTCTACAGGTGCTAGGGTTTGAAATGACTAACCAAGGAAACTTTAAAACCATTCCGATCCATTTTCTCTGGTATGAGAGAAGATGGAAATGAGCTCTATAATATATGGTAGATATTGTAAAATAGAAAATAATTCAAAGGGAAATGGGGCATAGGGGCAACAAGGGGAAAATATGATGGTAATAAAAAAAGAAAAACAAAGCTTATGTATATACGGGTGGGGAGTTGCAGGGCAGGTGGGAGGACGGAAAAATGAGAATTAAATTGTGTCATATACTGGAAAAAATTTTTTAAAAACTTCTGTGACAAGAGCAATCCTGGTAATGTTCACTGAATATGTAAATATGAATCCACGTAAAATCAAATTGAGGCTGGGCGTGGTGGTTCACGCCTGTCATCCCAGCACTCGGGAGGCAGAGACAGGAGGATTGCTGAGTTCCAGGCTTGCCTGGGCTACATAGTGAGCTCAGGGCCAGCCTGACCTACAAAGCGAGACTCTGTGTCAAAAAAAAAAAAAAATCAAATTGAGCATTCTGAAATTCATCCATTTCTTCAGCATTTTGCTTGCCTATCCACTGCCGTTTTGTCAAGCCAAGTTATATCATGATGGAGGAAATATCATCTAAATACAGGACACATAAAGGCAAATAAGCATGTGATTGCCATCTGCTGAATTATGGCTGCTTGAAGTTAAGTTTTCAGAAAGTGTCCTTTTGACCATCCCTTAAGGCCTTGTGCTCTCAGCCTGTGGACAGCTGTGGGTAGCATATTAGAAACACCAGAGTCCTCTTTCATGTGTTCACAGCTCCTGGCTGCCCTGCCAGGAGAGGAGTATTCTTGTGACAGCTTTTAAGAGCATCTAATCCATACCTACCGCCCTGAAACCAGTTCAGGAGCCCTGCTGTCCTTAAGGAGCTCTGAATGGCACCACTACTCTTGCCAAAAATGATTCATAGTCATCATCTCCTGATGTTTCCCTTTAAAATAAATTATATGCATTTACATGGGAAGACAAGGTAGTGCCGGTAAGTTCTGAGAATTTTCTTGTGACGTGCAAGATATTGAGTTTACTGTTTCCACTATGCTATAAATAAACATTTTTGAGTATTTTATGAAGGTACCTAAGGAAGGATACTGTGAGCATAAGATTTAGCGTCAAAACTGTCAATGAAAAAGCTTACAAAATGATTCTGATGCCTCTGTTTAAAACCGTGGAAATTTAGACAAGTCCATTCACTTCTCAAATTCAATTTTATAATCTCAAAACTAAAAATAATACAAATAGCACCTTATATCACTTTATATAAATTGTCAAATAATATATCACAGGTAAAGATAGTTTAAGGTAAATAAAGAAAATAAATTGCTCCTGTTGAATTTTCTCCTATCACATACAGATCAAAGGGAGAATTATTTAAAATAGCAAAAAGTTTTGAAAATACCAAATTGAGTCTATAGAGGTAAAAATGCAGAAAGAATTCTATAATTTTTGCTTAAGGATATTAATTGAACCAAAAAAGCTTACAGCTTTTAATGTAATAAATGAGGCAATGCTTTCTGGGAAATTTAGATCTTCACTCTAGAGGTAGATTCTCTCAGAAGCAGAAACCCCACTGTGTCGGTAATCACAGAATAGCACATCCCTGCACGTGGAATGACAGCGATGACCTCATTCTCAGTTCAGCCACTGCGAAGTCAATGGGAATTTTCCTCACACTAAGTTGCTGGTGAAATGTACCGTGGCTTTTGCTCTCTCAGAGTACACATCATGCGAACCATGCTTCATTCTTCTCACAACCTACGGCAAGAATTGTTGACCACCTCCACTCTCTGCTCCTCTCAGACTTGAAATATTAGTGTTTTTCCTCTCATGTGTGATCAGTAATCTTTTGCTGTCTCCTCGGCTCATAGGGGCAACAACAACCAAAAAGATTTCATGGATCTAAGGCAGGGTGATCACTTTGTGTGACAGGGACAGTGACGGATTACCAAAATCTGTTCCCTCTTTTTTTTTTTTCAAGTGTATCAAAAACTACATCTGGAAGAGCTTTTTTTAATTAGATGATGTCACATGAAACTTCAGCCAACTCAGTGCAAGGAGAAGTCTTGGTGCATAAATACTGTTTGCTCAATGCTTTCCTGGCTCCCTTGGAAACCTAGACCATAGTGAAGGACCTCAGGGCTACAAATCAGTAGGCAATGAAAGGAAAGAAGTCTAAATCCTAGAACTGCAATCAAAAAGGCTGCTTGTGGGTCAGAGGGTTAGCTCAGTGGTTCTGGCGCCTGCCTTGCAAGCACAAGGTCCTGAATTCGATCCCCGGTAACCACATACGATGCTGGGTGTGGAGACTCACGCCCACCAACAATCAATATTGCATACCACAGTGCCGGGCATGGTGGCTCACACCTGTAATCCCAGCACTCGGGAGGCAGAGGCAGGAGGATTGCTGAGTTCAAAGCTTGCCTGGGCTACATAGTGAGCTCAGGGCCAGCCTGGACTACAAAGCGAGACCCTGTCTCAAAAAAAAAAAAAAAAAAAAAAAAGCTGCTTGTGAAGCACCTACATGGAGCATTTGGTAAACAAGAAAGAAGTCTCTGTTTTTCAGATTTTTTGTTTACTGTAACATTTGTCTGTCCTAATGTCCTCTGTCAAAATTCACATGAGCTGTAATGATTTTCAAGGTTTAGTCAGTTCCTACTAAACAGAAGCATAATGTCCTAGGCTAACACACAGTGTTTTAGGCATGTATAGCATACTGATAGGAAGGGATTACTGTAATTAAAGATTCTAGAAGTGAGATGTTCTTACTGGTTACCTCTTACATGACGGTCTTCCAAGATGATTCCATAATTGGGCAGTGAGAACAGATGAAGGCAGCTCAAGCCTAGTTCCTCTATTAAAAGAAAAAATAGGAATGATTAAAAGAAAAACAAGTAAAAGTACAAAAGTGCATTCATAATTTATAGTCTAAATTTCATGGGGAAGGGCTAGCAGTCAGCTTAGTGTGTCCAAGTGGGGTGGAGCAGAGACTGTTGGTAGCTTTGTGAAGGTTGTGCACTGGCTAAGAAGCAAAGTGATTCATGATGAAGTAGGTCTAAGTAATAAGAGAACCAGGAGTAATGAATGTTTGTTCATCACACCTGGTGTTTTAGTTACTTTTCTTGTTAAGTGACAAGATACACAACACCTGCAAGTTAAAGAAGAAAGGGCTTATTTCATGTCATAATTTTAGAAGTTTCAATCTATAGTCTATAAAGCAGAATAGCATAGCAGAGAGAGGCATCACAGAGAGGAAACAGTTCATGGTGTGGTAGGCAGAAGGCAGCAAGCAACATCAGCAAGCCTGCTGTTCCTTTTTTATCCCATCTAGATTATAACCCTTTTGGGTAGTGGCTCACCCAGAGTGAGGTTTTGTCTTCAGGAAATCCATTCAGCCAAACCCAGAAGTATTCTAATTCCAATCAATTGACTAACTCAATGCCACACACTTTTAAGCCTAGTGTCACGTACCCTAGATCCAGTCACTCTGAAAAGCCCTCCTTATGAGCTCATGAGCCTTTGAAGGGATCTCTAAATATAAACCCTACCACCTCTGATGTCTAAGAATGCTGAAAGGAAAAGGAGCAACTCCTGTAAGAAAATGACAGACAAGAGTTGCTTTACCTTAACAGGTAAATGTAAATAATGTAAAGGGAATAAAGTGCCTAAAATAAAAAGATTGGAGTTTTGTCCCTATTACAGTTGCTAGAAAATTTTGTTTGCTAAAATTTTCAGAAAGTAGCATAGGATGAATAGAAAAAAAATATGTTAGGATCAGCCACAGCCTCTGCAGATTTGATTAATTCATTTGTACAGCCTTAAAGTGTAAGAGGGAGCGAGAAATACAGTGGCACATGCGCGTGCGCACACACACACACACGTGCGCGCGCACGAACACATGCAGCCTCATAATGTTGACCTAGTTCTAACTTTATCAGACAATTAACTTGAAAATTGCCTGAGTAAAAAAAAAAATAGGAATTGAAATCCAGCAATGAATTTATTTAACAAAGAAGTTAAATAAAGGAAGTAGTTTCAAATGTACAAGTGTCGTCCACTTGGGATTAGAAAGTTTAATTTTGGAGTTGTTGTTGCCGGCAACCTTGATTTCCTTTGAGCAGCAGAGAGGCTAGAAAAGGGCAGAGGACCGAAGACAGGTTTCTGCAAGATTCTGAGCTCGTTCGTGAGCGCCCTGGAGCCGAGGCGACAGAGGGGAGGACGCAGCGTGTGAAACTGGCAGGGCTGGGATTAGGGCTGCCGCTTCCACGGCAAGACCATGGCGCATGGCCACACGCCTCACTCCTTCCACGGCAAGACCGTGGCGCATGGCCCCACGCCTCACTCCTTCCATACTTTTTATGTAGAAATAAAAGCTAGCCAGACTCAACCAGTTCTCTACCTTTAAAAGAATATATCCAGGTTTAGTGTTGTCTTTTGTATTTCTGGTAGGCTGTTAGCTACGAAGAGCGTATTCATCGACTTTGTAGGAAGAGCATTTATAAAGCCTTGTTCTCCAAGTTCTTTACAAAGGCGACTGGGTCACCGCATTATATATCTACGATGCTCTCTGCGCAGTAAACAGTGGCCTTGGAAGGAATGAACTGTCCTTTTCATTGAAAGAGAAGTTAAATTATGCCAGATAAGCTTTAAGAAAAACTAAGCTGTGAATCTTTGAAATGAATTCTGTGGTGCTATGATAAATTACTTTTAAAGAGCTTTAGCTTTATTCATACTCATGGAATTGGCTGTTAGTAAATCATTAAATAGTTCTTGCATCTATAATAATGTATTTTATAGTGCAGTTATTAATTTGAAAAAATTAGATTAAAATAAATATATATACCTATATATTATTAGTATAATATAAAAATCTGCATGTGCCTCTTTCTCCATTGATTCCATATAGATTCAACTAAATATAAATCTAAAATATTTTTTAAAATTACATCTAGAGTGAACATGTATAGATTTTTCTTGTAATCGTTCTCTAAGAGTAGGCAAAATAATTTTACACGGGTTTTATACACAGTACAAGTATGTTGAAGATGATTTAATTTATATCAAAATATGTACATAGATTGTATCCAAATCTCCTGCTATTTTAATGAAAAAGACGAGCACTGGCAGATTTTGGTACCCAGAGAGGTTTTGTAACAAATTCTCTAGTGATATCAGGGACCACGAGAGATAAGTCGATGTGTCCAGGTACACACATTTACACAAAAAACACACCTACAAGGCCAGAGGGTTAGCTCAGTGGTTCCAGCACCCGACTCGCAAGTGCAAGGTTCTGAATTTGATCCCCGGTGACCACATACAATGCTGGGCGTGGAGTCTCACGCCCACCAGCCATCAATATCACATACCACAGTGCCGGGTGTGGTGGCTCATGCCTGTAATCCCAGCACTCGGGAGGCAGAGACAGGAGGATTGCTGAGTCCGTGGCTTGCCTGGGCTACATAGCTCAGGGCCAGCCGGAATTACAAAGTGAGACCCTGTTTCACAAAAGAAAAAAAAAAATTCTTATGTACATTCATCAGATGAGTTAAGATATATTTGTTTTCTTCAGTGTGTACATTGTTATATGATCAATCATGTTTCATTTATAATGTATGAAATTTCCTTCTCGAGATTTGTGAGAAGTATATGTATTGGATTTTTAATTTTTTTTTTTTTTTTTTTTTTTTGAGACGGGGTCTCGCTTTGTAGTTCAGGCTGGCTCTGAGCTCACTAAGTAGCCCAGGCAAGCCTCGAACTCAGTCATCTTCCTGTCTCTGCCTCCCGAGTGCTGGGATTACAGGCGTGAGCCACCACACCCGGCACTGTGGTATGTGATATTGATTGCTGGAGGGCGTAAGTCTCCACACCCAGCATTGTATGTGGTCACTGGGAATTAAACTCAGGACCTTGCGCTTGCGAGGCAGGCACCGGAACCACTGAGCTAACCCTCCGGCCCGGATTTTTAATATTTTGTTGCTCTTGTTTCACATCTAAGTGATGCCATCCTATTTGTTTGAATTACATTACAGTCTTACTGTTCCCCCAGAATTTCTGCACTCCGTTGTATATTGGGATCCTCATCCAATTTAGTTCGCACTTACATTCTGTATGGATGTGTATAGTGAACATAAAAACAGACAGCTTAAACTAGCAAAGCAGACTAGAAATGAGATACATTCCACCTATAGCATACAACTCATATTTTTCAATCGTTATTATTTTGGTATAACTTATTAATAAGATTAATTTTTCACATTAGTCATTGTAATAACTTCTTTTTCTATGTGGTAATACCCTAATTATCAAAGATGATAAGGGTCATTTAGTACATCATGCAAATAGTCCACAGCATAGAGAAATTAGAATGTAGCCTGAACTGTAACACGTTGCTACATAAGATGAGCCAACTGCAGAGATATTTATCACCCTGTCCTATTTTAGTACTTCCTAAGCATACATCCACTTCACTCCATTACCTATGGACATATGCAAAAAAAAAAAAATCTCTATCTTAAGTAATCTACCAGCAAACCTAGATTAATTTTCTAAGGAAACAAGCTATAAAAGTCTTGGGCTAAATTGTCTAGAAAATGTGATCAGTTGAATGCCTATGTGTTGTGACTAGATCAATACCTAATGAGACAAAAAAAAGAGGAATTTCAGATACTTATGTTGCTAGTGACTCTCTAAAGTCACACATCTGTAACCTGAAATTTAACCTAGAATCATACAATCATTCCTTTTTCATTACCACTCTATTTTGCCAATAAAAACTGATGAAAATTTATTTTTAGGACAAACACAGGTTTAACTTTAAGCATAAAAAAGTTGAGCAATGCTCTCAAGAACTGCCATCTGGGGGTTATATGCCATGATTGCTTATTTTTTTCTCTGATACATTTAAGCGAACTTCTTTATCTCAAATACCTTGCAGACCAGAGTACTAGCTGTGGTGGACCTGCAGTCAGACAACCTTCTGAAAGAGTGGCTCCTTTCAACAAGATGGGGGCATCTCCTGTTCATGGAGACGTTTGAACTATTTTCCATAAAATAGTTATCTTAAGGGAGAGCAAAATATATGTTAATAATGACAGAGGGTAACGAGTGAGAAAGTCTGATTAAATCTTCAAGATAAATACACCTGATTATTATTATATGTTTCACTGATCTACCAAAATAATTTCTTTGAGTTCAAATCATGTGTTCCCTTAAGTTTGGTTTATCTAGGGACTCAGAGTACTTTATTTAGGCCAGTCTCCACTTCTATTTAGCAAATTGCAGCATATTAGAATCTTAGACTTTGTAGAATTTCACTTAAAGAACATTTTAATCAACATATTTTATGTACTGAAACTTGGGCACTAAATGCATAAAAAGGAACTTGTTTCATAATGTTACTGCTGATTTTACCTACTGAAAGAAATGAATAAAAAGCTTTTTCTTAGGATTTTCAGTTTTCCTCAAAGAGTAGGTCTATGACAGGAACCTTCCAAAAGGTATATAACCATGACATCCTTGAAGGCCTCTGGTCGTCGTCATGAAGATGGTACAGAAGATCCCCACCTCAGCTGTAACTAGAGTAGCTGTAATTGTATCTGTTTTACATATCATAAGATTATACATGAAAATGTGATAAACTAATATATATCCCCAGAAATCTCTCTTTACATAATTTAGAAAAGGTCAATGACAATTTTGAAGTAATTTGTGATTATACTGTGCTTAAACTTACACTTGTTTAAACGATTGTTTATAGTTCTTACAACTTCTACTGTGAAAACGTTCTTTAGAGTTACTGGTTAAACAGTCCTGATGTTACTAATGTGCTGAATTACTGATGTGCTAATGAACTGCCCAGTGTTCTAGCTGATTGGTTAGAGTTTCTACGAAAGTAGTTGGTAAATAGTGTAATGTAACCACCCTTTTTATCATCACATAACCTTGATTGTTTTGCATAAGCCCTTCCGTATTTGTAAATATGATAATTAGCTTTGAAAACATCACTAGATATAAAGTAAGAAAACACCAGAGAGGTTCACAATACTGAAGAAAAGAATTGAAAACTAGAGCACTGTTCAGAGCTTCTTATCAGTACCTGCTGATGGAGATCTTATCTGATCCACATCAGGCAGCAAGTTACAGTAACAGACCTCACCAACTGCAAGTGCTCTTTAACTCCTTACAAGATGTTTAAGAATTTGTTAAGGAACACTCCTCCCTACAAGTGATCCCAGAATTCTCTCACCTTGTTCAGTCTGAAATATTTAGTCCTTATGGTGGGTACTAAATGGGTAGTTAGAAAATATGAGTATTGAGTAAGTAAGTGCAACCAGTTTGGAAGTAATATATATAAATGATGTCAGGGAAATTTTGTGACTGTGTCTGTATTAGTTTCAAAGAGGCTAAGAAAAATCAGACTCATGTTAATACATATACCATTGTGGTCTTTCTTTTCTAAAGATAAAATGACCTTACTATTAAATCAACTGTGTGATGACTTCAGGTCGTGGCAATTGTGTTCTCCAAATCACTCTGAAGAACACTCTGAACACACATTGGTGTTAGAAACAGCGAGACATTACCTAGGCTTTGGAATATGTTAAACATAAATTCACAAGCCATACATAAATTGAATACTTGATTAAACTTGTTTTATTTTTCCTGCAGTATCCTAGCTCAAAATAGACTTCTTTATTTAAAAGTGGGCAGTCACTAGCTCTAGGAATTAAGAAAAAGCCTTTATTGGGCCGGAGCGTTAGCTCAGTGGTTCCGGCACCTGCCTCGCAAGCGCAAGGACCTGAGTTCGATCCCCGGTAACCACATATAATGCTGGGCATGGAGACACGCCCACCAACAATCAACGCCGCATACCACAATGCCGGACGTGGTGGCTCACGCCTGTAATCCCAGCACTCGGGAGGCAGAGACAGGAGGATTGCTGAGTTCGCGGCGGCTTGCCTGGGCACCATAGTGAGCTCAGGGCCAGCCTGAAC
>PVIC010016968.1:0-33410 GCA_004025085.1 Thryonomys swinderianus
GTATGCTTTTGGCCTGTTTGTCTAAGATGAGATAACTGAATGTGTTTGGTATCCTCCATTCTTTTACACTGATCCGCGTGTCTGTTCTTGTTCCAGTACTAGGCTCTTTTTATCACTCTGGATTTATAGTCTAGTTTGAAGTCATGTATTACTATCCCTCCAGCTTTGCTGCTATTGCCCAAAATTGTCTTTTGGTATTTTGGGTCTCTCCTGGTGCCATGTGAATTTTAGGATTTTTTTTTTCAAAATCTGGAAAGGATGCTACTGGTATTTTGATTGGAACTGCATTAAATCTGTATAGCTGTTTGGGGCGTATAGTCATTTTGACAATATTGATTCTGCCTATCTAGGAGCAGGGGAAGTCTATCCATTTTCTGATGTCCTCTTCAGTTTTCTTCTACGGAATATTGTAGTTTTCTTTGTAGGCATCTTTCACATCCTCGATTATGTTAATTTCTAGATGTTTCTTTCTTTCTTTCTTTTTTTTTTTTTTAGAAGTGTTAAAGGGTTACTGTGGGAACAGAGCAAAAACACACAGAGAGACAAGTCAGGTAAAAAATTAATTTTACTTCCAATTGAAATCGGGCCAAACCACACCAAGTTAGTGCTCAGAATGTCTGGCCACGATCCTCGTTTTGTTCTTTCTTATACAGTCCTCTACTCCTATCTCATTTTTTGATAGGTGGGTCTGAGTTAATGGATGGTTACATACTTGTTGACAGTCTTTGTTATAAGCAGGGTAAACTTGTTTAAATTGAGTATCCCAGTGTCATTTACATAGATGAGGAATAAACATAAATTGATCATTATCACTTTGGACAGGTCAGGAAGCAGCCAAAAGGAAATAAACAGTTTACATTTCTTTTCTCATTTTAAATTCACAGTAGCTAAAGTGAACAGTGTAGACAATGCCTTTACTTACACTTTATAGCAGCTAGACTATTCTGATTCACAGGGCTGGTGGTTTAAGTGGAGAAGGTAAACAATCTTTACAAACAAGGACCAAGCTTACAGCAGAAATTTTTTTTTTTTTTTTTGAGACAGGGTCTCACTTTGTAGTTCAGGCTGGCCCTGAGCTCACTATGGAGCCCAGGCAAGCCTCAAACTCAGCAATCCTCCTGTCTCTGCCTCCTGAGTGCTAGGATGACAGGCATGAGCCACCACGCCCGGCACTGTGGTATGTGATATTGATTGCTGGTAGGTGTGAGTCACCATGCCCAGCATTGTATGTGGTTACCGTGATCAAACTCAGGGCCTTGTGCTTGCAAGGCAGGCGCTGGAACCACTGAGCTAAATCTCCGGCCCCCAGCAGACATTTCTAATCCACATGGTTTTCTAATATTTCCTCTTGAAGTTTACTATATTTGATATTAGAATTTCTACTCGTGCTTGCTTATGGAGTCTTGATACATAAAATGTCATTTTCCATCCTTCAATTTTTAATCTATTAATATATTTTGGATTAGATGAGTTTCTTGAATGCAACAGATTTTTGGATTCTGTTTTGATCCATTCTGACAATCTATGCCTTTTAATTGGAGAGTTCAGGCCATTTTTTGTTTTTTGGGGGGTTTTGTTTTTGTTTTTTTGTTTTTGTGGTACTGGGGATCAAACTCATCCTTGTACTTACAAGGTGGGCACAGTACTACTGAGCTAAATCCCTGGCCCCAGGGCTGTTAATAGCGAGAGATATTATGGAGATATGTTGGTTATTTAGTATCATTGCCTTCTTTATCTGTTGGTGTAGAATTTTTCTTTTCCTGATATTTTTGTTGCAGTTTATCCATTGATCTCATTAGTTTCCTCTGGATTTTTGGCTGTGTCCTATTCATTATTTCTATTGAGAGTATTGCTAAATATTTTCTCTAGAGCTGGTTTTATATTCCTGTATCTTCTGAGCTTGTCTTTTTCATGGAAATACCTTCTTTCTTCATCTATTTGGAAGGATAACTTTACTGGGTTAGTTATTCTGGGTTAGAAATGATTTGCTCTCATGGCTTGAAAAACTTCCTTTTACACTCTTCTGATCTTCTGGGTGTGTACTGAGAAGTTTGCTCTGATTCTATGTGGCTTACCTTTATGTGCAAGTTTTTGTTTTTCTCTGGCTGCCTTTACAATTCTGGTTTTTTGATGGGTATCTGTGAATTTAATAAGGATATGCTTTGGTGAATTTCTCCTTTCATCATACTTGTTTGATGTTCCATACACATTGCTTATGTATATTTTAAAGTCTTACCTTATGTTTGGGATTTTTTTTTCCCATGATTTCTCTAAGTATGTTAGTGTAGCCATCTATACTCTCTTCTAATTTTTATCTAACTCTAATCAGCCTTAGATTGGCCTTGTTGTCATCTGTAGCTGCTGGAGAGTCTTCTCTTGTTCTCCAATTTTCTTTTTGTGTTCTTTGAGCTCTTTATCATAATTCACTTTTTGTCTTCAATATCAGGTACTACCTTCATGTTGGTCATTCCTTCAATGTATGGATTCTGTATAGGTTTTTTTTTAGGTATGTCTTTATGACATCCATTTGAGAATTTCATATCCTTGTTGAATCTGTTATTCAAAATTTGAACTGTGTTGGTTACCTCATTTTTTTCTTTTTACCTCTTTCCCCCAAATGCATTCCAGGCTAATTAAGGAAGATGCAGTGAATTTTTGGTTCATTTTCTCTTTGAGCTCATCTATTTTCCTTATCCCTTCTAAGAACTTTTTATAGATTTCTGCTACCTGGTATTTGTTTTCTTCTGTCTTTGTGATCCCTTTCTCTTCTTTGAGAAAGTTGGAGATTTTATAGTTTCATGCTTCCCTATTCATATATATGATCTATAAATATTTTTAGTAGGATACTGATTCCTTGTGAATGATTTTCAGCTTTCTATGTCCAGTGCTAGTATTTAGTTCTTCTTTTATTTACTTTAAGTGATTTTGCCTCTGTCCCTATTTTTTTGCCAAAAGCATTACTTCTTGTTATAACAGCATCCACAGATTCAATCTTGCAACAATTCTATATGTTTGTCCTTGCACTCTCTCTTCTCTCCGTTCCTTATTCTCTGTGCACCCTATGACAGTTTATTTGTGGTTGCTCTGAAATGAGGTAGCTGAGGTGCGTAGAAGAATGGGAGGTGGTTGGGCAGTAGTGTTAGACAATAAGGATGAGGTTTGAAGGAGGAAGAGCGGTAGAGGACAAGAGAAGATTGTTGTAGGGTCTGATTCTATTGGAGTATTTTCTTTTGAGGTAAAGACTTAGTATTGAGAGTTTTCAGAGGATATTTTTCAAGAGAGGGTGAGATACAGGAGAAAGGAGGATTCACTTTATGCTAGAGGAAAGTGGTGTGAGAGCAGCCTTCCTTGACCTCACAGAGAATTCTAAAATTGTATTAGTTTCCTATTGCTGCTGTAACAAATTATCACAATTGAAATTTAGGATATGTGCTGCTCATGTTAGCACAACACAAGAGAAACTTATTATGTTACAGTGATACAGATTTATTATCTTCCAAGTGCTGAAGATTATAAATCTGAAATGATATTACTAAGCTAAAACTAGAGGCAGCAAAATCAGGCTGTGTCTGGAAGCTGTAGCAAGGAATTATTTCCTTGTCTTTTCAGCTGCTACAGGCTGTCTGCGTTCCTTGATTCTGAGCTGCTTCTACCACCTTCAAACTCTGCTGCTGAGTAGCATTTTCAAAGGTCACTCTTGATATCCTTTTCTCTCTTTGTACTATACTTTTGCCACATATATGGTACTGAGGAATAAAACTAGGGACTTTACATGGAGCTATATCCCCAGGCTCTTTTATTTTTATGTATCATTTAATATTGAAACAGGCTCTCTCTAAATTGCTAAACTTCTCAGGCTGGCCTTGAATTTGTGATTCTCCTCCCTGAGCCTATCAGGAATTACAGGTAGTTTGGCTTCTCACTTACACTTTAAAGGACTGTTGCAATCACAAAATACAGCACTTGCCTAGATAATCCAGGATAATCTGCTTATATTAAACCCAGTTAATAAGAAAGCCCAACTCTACGTGTAATGTTAATTCCTCCTTGCCATGTAACATATTTGTGGGTTCCAGGATCGATGATGTGAACATCTTTGCATAAGGCATTATCATGCTTATTAGATTGTCCTTCACTGGAATGAAATAACTAGGTCTTTATACCAACGTTGGCTGTCGATTCCCAATCTAATGGATCCACAGCCCAGGAAGACAGGGACTTGGACAAAGTATCTCTCTACAGCACAGTTAATTGGACTCTGACAGGCATGTCAGTGTGATGACTGATAGCAGATGATTGTCTTCTTCAACACCCATACTAATCACATTCCAGTCCTGGAACTGTGTGCATTACGTCTTTTATTTGTTTTAGGAGCAACTCCTCTCAGATTCTAGTGGTCCTCTGCTTTTGAGTATGTGTGTGTGTCTATGTATCTGTAAGTGATGGGGATTCAACCTAGTACCTCAAGCATACTACATTCATACTCTACAATGAAACTGTACTCTAGTCCTCATAAGGCAGCAATGGTGAACCTTTTAGAGCTTTCAACAGTACAGTTAACTGCAGCACACATGCCATAGATTTACCACCACTGTTTAGACTTAGAAGACGGTGTTTAAAAAAACTAATAATCCTTATTATTACTGCAAATATTGGAGTCTCAATTAGTATTCATTGTGTCTCTCCTCCAGTAACAAGTCTAGTTAACCCTCCACCTGAGACAGCTAGTCTAGATTACTTACCTGGTAGCACAACCCAACTGTCTCTTTCTAACTGGGGCTGGGATTTAGCTCAAGTCGTACCGCGCCAACCTTGGATGCACAAGGGCCCTAGTTCGATCCCTGGTACTGAAAAAAAAAAAAAAGCATTGGCTATTTTTAATGAAGATGAGATTGCTGCATGTGTTCATTTACTGCTTCAACTTGACAAGGAAGTACCAACAATTTGTGATTCTCCTCCCTGAGCCTATCAGGAATTACAATCACATATGTGTTAAATGCATTGCTCTTTGTCTTTACTATGTTAATATAGCCTTCTTCATAATTAGGGCCAAAGTAATACGATGACTCTTCTTGTCTGGTAATAACTGAACATAAAGAACTGGAAGTGGCTTGGAAGCATCTATAGCTGATAGTTCTGATAGTTCCCTGGAACTCTTCCTATATCAGTTAGTGAAAGTGTTCTGCCTCTAAACACCTGGACATCTAACAATACAGATGCCAGAATTTGTGGGAAAGGAAGCACACATTCCTCAAATGTGCCATAGAAAGTCAAGGTAAAAGTAGCTGCTCCTATTTCTACCCTTTAGTCATAGAGTCCAGAGTATTCTTTCTGGTTACATACCACAATATAAAGGTCTCTGATCTGAGGCCTAGCCTGTGTCCTGGAGGATGGTTCACCATCCTCATAGAAGATCACTTTCAAGATGACTTCTTAGCTGTGGTTTTGGGAGGCTGCTTGCCCTCTCCAGCAGCTTCTGGGCCCTATATTATGCATTATGACCAGTAGATCCCACTGTTGTGAGCCCTCTCCTGGATTTTCTATACTGTAATGTAGGTTCCTTGATTTGATGCAATATTATGGGGGAATTTATGTCAATAAAGCAAATGATGTATAAGCCCTTGGATAATAGTACTGTACTGAAGCTCTCCAAGTAGGAAAGGCAAACCCATACTGGGAACATGTATCTATTGCTGTGTGCATGACTCAGTGACTCCACTCTGAATCCCTTTGCAGTAGAAGTGGTCCACTGTAATGACCATCAAGTCATCTGTTGATCTTCTCAAGGAAAGGTGCCACTTTGGGTCCCAGCATCAGTCTCTATTAATGTCAGGTTAGATATTGGCAGCAATAGCAGCTACCTCAGCCTTGTTAAGTGGCTGCTCCTATTGTTGAGCTTATACAAAGCTTCTATTTCTGTCACCAAGATAATTTCCTTCATGTGTTCATGTGCTGGTATTGGGGTGGCTGATATCTTCTGACCAAGCCATCTTGTCTATTTGGTTGTTCAGTGCCTCTTTTTTATTGGATGCCCTTTGATGAACTTTTACATGTGATATAAAGGTGTTCACATTTTGTATCCACTCCTATCTATACATTTACATATCTCTCCCTAGTCTACCTTCTCTTCCCATTCTCCTATATTCTTTCTTCTATGCTCCTGACCTGTGTAAGCCATTTACCACTACCATACTTTCACAGACCATTTGCTATTACTGTAGATCCTCTAGAAACATTTCTCTGTGTATCAAATGGATGATGCCTTGAAGTTTTGCCCAGTGAGCAGGATTCTCTTGCGCTAGGATTGGCTGCCTGGAGATAGAATTTGGTGTACACCATATCTATGAAGGAGCATCCTGGTTAGCACTGTGGGGGAGGGGAAGCAGGACTGAAAAGAGGAAGAAGTCCATTTTGAAGCTGATCTGATGAGAATCTTGGTTGACCTAGTAGGAGAATCTGAAGCTAATATGATTTTAAAGAGTTGTTTGGCTAGAACTTTATATCCTTACCTCAGTAAGTCACTAGACATAGCTTGCTCCAAGAATGTTGTAACTCTAGCTAAGGAGGGGTTTTGATTCATTTTCTGAGACTGAATGAGTTGCTAAAGTGCTTGACAGCTAAAGGCTCCTGCTCCTAGTGGCCGGTGTTTTGGTTTGGATCTTACATATCCCCAAAGGAGTGTGTGTTGAGGGCATGGTCCCCAGTGCAGCAGTGCTCAGAGGGGGAATATTTGGGAAGTGATTGAGTATGATGGCTCTGATGTCACCCACTCATTAATTCATTTATGGAGTCACAGTTTAATGGTTCAGGAGGCTTTGTTGTATTTAAAAAAGAAAGAGCTGTTTTGCTTCCTCATCATCACTAGGGGAGCAGTTTTGCTCCCACTGTGATGCCTCTCGATGCACCTCATCTCTTGATTCACTTTCCTGATCTGTGAAATGGGAGTTGTAGCAGCACTTCTCTCCTAGTGATTTTGTGAAATTCCTTGGGCTAATTCACAAAACGCACAGTGAGTCACTGGGAAAAGCTCAGTGAAACTATAAAACTAGATCAATTTGTGGGTCATATTTTTAGGGCCTTTATTGTTGGATGTCAGATATACTTAGGTCCTCTTTTAAATGTTTTCCATTTTTCTTTCTGGCTTCAGATGTAGGAATTTAATTATGTAGCATTTAAATTCAAATGGAGATGGGGCTTGATAGGTATTTGCACCCATACCGGTACTTATATATGGTTAAATTTTGTTTTGCAAGTGGAAGGCATGGCAAACAGCATACAGAATAGTTAGGGTGGGCTGAGTGCATGTGGTCATGCATCATGATCATCAACACCCCTATCTTAGTGCCTCACGTTGGGGTGGCCTTTCAGGCACCTCACCCAGCTATCAGCGGAGGTTTGGTGTGAATCACCTGGTGGCATTCAGTGTTGGTTGACTTTACATAATTCTTAGGTAAATATGGACTCTTGTGAGGAGCCCAGGTATCTCGGATTTAAAATTGCACAACCATACTCTACGAGGGATCACAACTGGCCCCTAGTGAAAAAAAAAAGTGAGGGCATCAACTCCAGCAAGAAGGGCTCATTTCTCTCATTAGATGCTATACCTTTAGGGCAGCAATTACCACACAGCAGGTTGTAACTCATGAGTGGGTTACGAAATCCACACAGTGGGTGGTGGTAAGACTTCCTCTTGTTGCTGTCTTTTTGTTTTGTTTTGTTCTTTTACAAAAATAAACTAGAGAAATAGAAAAACAAAAAAATCTAATTGTATTTAGTTTTGTACTCTTACTGCTTCATAATAAAACTTTTGCATTTATGCATTATGTCTTTTCTCAGACACAGTATAAAAAAGGATATATATCTTGTATAGCTGGGTGATATGTACTGCTTTAAAATCAAGATACAGCAAGAACACCTTGACACCTTTAGCCTAGAAATTGTATATTTCTTGTTTTTTTTTTCCTCTTTTGATCAGGAATTGCTTGAAGCTTTGCTCTCATTTCTCTCTGCTTCATTCACCTTCTACTTAATCTTCAGGTGATTAAGGAAAAATACATTTTTTTTCTGTACCCTTTTCTCTTTTCTCAGTCCCAGGGCAGGACTAGAAGGCCAACCTGTTTCATTTACTTCTCTAGCAGGCAAAGAAGCCAAGATTTAGGCTGGTAAGTTCTTGGATATGGCTGGAGAAAGCTGAATGTAGATGGGTGTAGCGAGTGAAGAAATTAGTGATAATCTCACTTTGATTCTCAAATCTAAGACAGTAGACAGAAAGTGAAAGCCAATGTTTAAAAAAAAAGTGAGAGATGAGGATTTGCTTTTATAGGATTGAACTGGGAGGTTGGGAGCCTCAAGAAAGGAAGTCCCAAAGTGATTAGAAAAACATCTGCAAAAATGCCCCAGGAGGGCCAGAGATTTAGCTCAGTGGTTCTAGTGCCTGCCTCGCAAGTGCAAGGTCCTGAGTTCGATCCCAGTAACCACATACAATGCTGGGCATGGTGACATGCCCACCAGCAATCAATACCACATACCACAGTGCCAGGTGTGGTGGCTCACGCCTGTCATCCCAGCACTCAGGAGGCAGAGGCAGGAGGATTGCTGAGTTTGAGGTTTGCCTGGGCTACATAGTGAGCTGAGGACCAGCCTGAACTACAAAGCAAGATCCTGTCTAAAAAAAAAAAAAAAAAAAAAAAAAAAAAAAAAAAAAAAAAAAAAAAAAAAAAAAAAAAAAAAAAAAAAAAAAAAAAAAAAAAAAAAAAAAAAAAAAAAAAAAAAAAAAAAAAAAAAAAAAAAAAAGCCCCAGGATTTAAAAGCAAGAAAAGCTAAAAAATTTTAAGTCATTTTTAAATGCACCAATTTATATTTTAAACATGCCCAAAAGGGCATGATAAAAGTGTGGGTTTCACAGCTATATCTGTTTACAAATTACATTGTTTAAAATTGTGCATTTCAATTTACCCTACGTTTTCCTGGTAAAATGATCATAACTGAATAAGGGAGGGATATGTGTGGAGTTGCAGATGAATAAAGAATGGCAAACAGTTGGGGCTGCGTTTTGGGTCATGGGGATTCATGTTACTCTTCTGTTTACTTTGGATTTGAAATTTCCCATAGTAAAAACATGCAAAAATGCTGTATAATGGCTTTCATGTTGTTCCTTGTTTTTTTTTTTTAAATCTAACCATAAGTCTTATCTATTCTCCATAATCTCAAACCAACTTGAAGTCTATAAATGGACTTCCGTGCTTCCATATGCTGGGCTGCTCCCAATCAATCTTGAAGTCATGATGTTCCCGGGAAACTGCGAGAAAAACCGTATTTACCACAGTCACATGGGAAGACCAGAAAGAATCCAAGAAGATGGGTGCGGTAGTAGGTGCCTATAGCCCCAGTGCTTAAAAAACTGAGGCAGGGGAATCACTTGAACCCAGGAGCTCAATTCTTGTCTGAGCAATGGAACAAAACCTGTCTCCCCTCCTTCTCCATAAGAAGGAGAAGGAAGAGGCAGAATAATGGATGACAAGAAGGAATCCAAGAGATGGAAAGGTTGGGCTTGTGTCAAAAACATTTATCTATTCTAGCATTTCTCTACTAACACCACAAGTCTTTGTAATATCAGAGACCTCAGGGGTTCATAAAGATAAAAGATTTACTTAGATTTCCTCTTAAGAAGAGACCAGAGAGATTTACTTCTTTCAGTTAGTAAATAAGCTAATAAGACTATATCTATCAGAAGATTGCACCCAGTTGTGAATTATGAACATAGAGAGTGGGTGGCAACAGCTGGCAATCCAACCTACATGGTTTGCTATAACATACTAATCTCTGAAGCACAACGTAGCATAAAACATGTAGAATTGCTTGCTCAGGCCAAAGAGGTTAAAGCCTTGGGGATTTTTGTTTTGTTTTTTAAGACAGGCTCTCACTTTGTAGTTCAGGCTGGCCCTGAGTTCACTGTGTAGCCCAGGCAAGCCTCGAACTCAGCAATCCTCCTGCCTCTGCCTCCCGAGTGCTGGAATTACCTGCCCTGCATTGTGGTGTGTGGTATTGATTGCTGGGATTACAGGCATGAGCCACCACACTTAGGATTGTGGTATGTGGTACCAGGGATTGAACTCAGGACCTTGCACTTGTGAGGCAGACGCTAGAACCACTGAGCTAAATCTCTGGCCCCTAAAGCCTTGTTGATGAAGAAGCAGGCTGCTTGACCATCTCCTTGGTCCAGACCCCAAGTGTATTGGCAGAACCTGATCTTAATGCATGAGGCAAAATTGAAGCCGTGATGTGACATGGTTTAATAGAAAGGCATGGTAGTGCTGGGGGTTTAGCTCAGTGGTTCCAGTGTCTGCCTTGCGAGTGCAAGATTCCACGTTTGATCCTTGGCACCAGAAAAATAAAAAAAGAAAATGAAAAAAGAGAGCTATACTGGTCTTCAAATAGCCATGCAATTGCAATCTACCCAACCAAGCTATACTTTAAAATTCCATGATTTAATTCCCATAAAGCAGGGCTATCCTCTGGTCATGTGTTAGCTTTTTTTTTTTTCTTTTTGAGACAGGGTCTCACTTTGTAGTTCAGGCTGGTCCTTAGCTCACCATGTAGCCCAGACAAGCCTCCAACTCAGTAGTCCTCCTGCCTCTGCCTCCTAAGTGCCGGGATTACAGGCATGAGCCACGACGCCTGGTATTGTGGTATGTGGTACTGATTGCTGGTGGGTGTGAGTCACTACACCTGGCCTTGTGGTATGTGGTGACTGAGATTGAACTCTGGACCTGGTACTTGCAAGGCAGATGCGGAACCACTGAGCTAAATCCCCAGCCCATGTGTTACCTAGTTCTTGACAAGGATGAGTCCCGCAAACATGAGTGGTGACAGCTTGTATGTTGTTATTCTGGGTATAATGAGTCAGAACTTCAAATCTGCACACTTCCCAGGAGCTGTAACACTTTGATCATTGCACCAAGAATTCTTTGGATTTTGGAAATTCTTCTTTAAAACCGTTTCTAAAATGGAAGTGTTGTCCTCCACACTGACCCAAAGCTTTCTAACACAGTCCATTCAGCAGGTCATATGGGCCAGGAGAGGAATAGAAGTTGAAGATGGGTTTGAAGGTGCTGATGTGGATCTGGTACACTTCATGGATCCACTACCTTGAGTAATTCTGGGAAAAAGAAAATGAAAGGATTAAGAAATAATTTGGGGGATGGCTTGGCATGCAAATGAATGTTACCATATAACTCCAAAGTTACATCTCTATTATGGAAAGAATGTGCACCCCTTTCATATGTAAACCCCTAACCCTGTTACCAGGTTTTCAGGTGTCAGAGTCTGTTTTGCAAAGTGGTGTCTAGGTTCTATCTATCCTGAGCAAAGAATTGGTCTCGGCAAGCACAAATGGTAGCAAAGTTTTATTAAAGGTAGGAAAAGAAACAGGCTCTGTAGACTGAATTTGAACCAAGTAAAGAAGGAAAAGAGTTGCCTGCTACAGTGTGAGGCTGGGCTCCCATGGAGGAGTGAACACAGTGGAGAACACTCACTGTGCGCTGCCCCCCTTTTTTTATCATCCATTTCTCAGGCTGACATCAGGTCCAGACCAACCTCTTGAAGACTTGCTCAAGTTCTTGGGAGAAGTCCACATGCAGGGCTTTGGGAAGTGGTAATTAACAGGTGACGCCTACTTCTCCAGCCAGCTTCACCACACCTTGATCTCTTACCTGAACCCGCAATGTGATGGTATTTGGAAAATTGAACCCTTGGGAATTAGGATTACATGCTATGCTAATCTTAGGTCCTCAGGATTAGTGTCCTCTTAAGGAGAGACTAGAGAGAACAAGCTCTCCCAGCATGCACCAGGAAAAGGCGACATGGACACTCGGCAAGTCAAGGCCATTGACAAGTCAGGGAGAGAGCCCCCTCTCAGAAACTGACTCTGCCAGATGATAATTTCAGGCATTTCAGCCTTTGGAACTGGAGAATATAAATTTGTTATGAAAGCCATCTGACCTATATTAGTTATGACAGCCTGGGCTGACTAGTATAATTTTTCAACCATGTAGTCTTCTTCCTTCACAGTGTTAGTCAAGAGTTACTTTGCCAGATTAAGCCTGAAAAAACAGTGTCCCAATTATCTGGTAATGGGATATTCCTAAACATGTTCCTGTCCCAGGCAGTGCCAGGCTGAACTTTCTTCTGGTGCAAGTTATTGAAAGTAACTGCTTTGGGATGATAACTACTTGGGTTGAGTCTATTCAGTCAAAGTGGCTGTATTTCCCATGGGTAGAAGTAGGTTTGTTAATTTTATCTTGGTTAAGCTGGCAAGACTTAGTGGTTTAAACTAAATTGTCACTATATTCAAACGCCCTCGAGTAAAAAGAATAGTGCAGAAAACCCCCCCAGACCTGTGTACTTCTTGAAACTACATAAAAAGACAAAAAAAAAAAAGTACAAGCCATTTTGGAAGAAGAGGTGGTTTTCCTTGTCTCTTTAAACTTTGTCAGCATAAAATGGTAAGTGCTTTGAAGTTACACAATGTATTTGTTGACTTGTTATGTCCATATCTTATGGCTGAGCTTTTAGACAGTTTAGAGTGGTTCAGATGTTTTTTGAGGCATGTTTTATAAAATAAAAATTCAATTAAAACATAAAGCCTAAGAGATTGCCTCTATTTATATTTCTAAAAGTTTATGGATGCAGCAGTGTGGGATTATTGTTTCACACAATGTCTGGAATATCCTATGACATAGTAGTGGGTAAGAAAAAAGAGGAGGAAAGCAAATCAGTTGATAGATTCTTCCACAGAAAAAGTATATTTTTATGATTTTTAAATGTTTTCTCACAGGTACCCAATTCAGTTTTTATTGCAATTATGGCAATTACATTATGTAGTTCAGTTATATGTTAAAATCAGTAATGTTTAGGACTAGGATCATGAGCAGATGGCTTTCTAGTACCACCTTGTGGTTAACTTAGTAATATATACTTCAAGTTGCTGTGGAGATGGCTAAGTGGGTAGACATATAGAGTATAGCAAAATATCCTTAAATATATATATATATATATCATCATCTATGTACCAAATGATAGATCTGTAAGTGATTTTTACAATTTCCTAAACCTTCCATATTGGGCCAGAACCGTGAACCAAAAACAAAACTCTTCTCTTTATAACTTACCTAGCGTGTGATATTATGTTGTTGTAACATAAAATGAACTAAGATTGCTGCTTTCCTGAATGGAAATCCAAGAGACAGCCCAGGTAGAGATACATATTTCATTTGATAGATTCAGGTACAGCACAACTTAATTTTCTCAGAATTAACTTAATCTTAGGTAATTCAGGGATCTCCTAGTTCCTGCCTGGGTTTGCTTCTAAGTTCTAGAGGAATTAGTAGATACCTGGAAGCATGGAAAGAGGTCTTAGACCCTTGGTTGTCAAACAGCATAAGCCATGTTAAGTCATTCGTGGCTTATTCCCAAATGCAACTTTCCTTCAGGTCTGATGTATCTCTGTTATTTCTAGACTACTCCTGGCATCAGAAGTCTTCTGCAGCTCTACAATGCAGCAAGCCCCATCTATCTGGACGCAGTACCCCAGTATACACTCCTGGGCTGTCTCTTGGATTTCCGTTCAGGAAAGCAGCAATCTTAGTTCATTTTATGTTACAACAACATAATATCACACGCTAGGTAAGTTATAAAGAGAAGAGTTTTGTTTTTGGTTCACGGTTCTGGCCCAATATGGAAGGACTGTATTTTAGTTACAGGTTTCTTGCTGTCAGGATCTGTAAGCAGTGCAGGACTTCATATGGCAAGAGGCAGGGAGTGAACATGCACGTTCTTGTCTGTCTTTTGTTATAAAACCATAGTATTCAATAATGGAAGTGCACTGATGAAAGTATCTAATCATAATAACCTCCTAAAGGCCTTATCTCTAAACAGCATAGTTGGATTATTTTTCTCACATTAATGTTTCTCAGTGAAAATTAAACTCCAACATGAATTTTGGTGGCAAATGACTACATTCTAACCATAATAGCAACACGTTCTTCCTAAGACCTGTTCTGTTCTAGGCTCTCCCAAACCATCTGGGATTTATTTTGTTTTTCTTTATGGGAGTAAAGAATCAGAACTCTTTTTTTGACTCATAGAACATTAGTATGTAGCTTCTTCCTCTACCCAACCTCTAGGGAGCTGAAAACAATCCAAGACATTATTCTTTGAAATAATGGATGTTAAATGACTTACCTGAGTGAGTGGAGGGGTTGGAAGGACGGCACAATGGGGACAGTGAGGGGATAAAGTAGAAGGAAGTACTGTAACAGCAATAATAAAAGCAAGTTGGTTATATTTTAAGAATATGGAGCCTACCAACAATAAATATTGGAGGATTTCCTCTGACTGCCTAGGAAGGGGGACAGAAAGAACCAAAGAGAAAAACAACAATACAGATTTGTGTGAAATAATGGATGTTAAATGACTTACCTGAGTGAGTGGAGGGGTTGGAAGGTTGGCACAATGGGGACAGTGAGGGGATAAAGTAGAAGGAAGTACTGTAACAGCAATAATAAAAGCAAGTTGGTTATATTTTAAGAATATGGAGCCTACCAACAATAAATATTGGAGGATTTCCTCTGACTGCCTAGGAAGGGGGACAGAAAGAACCAAAGAGAAAAACAACAATACAGATTTGTGTAATTTCAAAGTATATGGGAGTTGGGAGGTCAATGGCTCTGAGTGGGCAAAGACAAGACTCTATACCAGCCAGTCCACGCAATAGTGGGAAGGAGCACTCGGTGACTTAGGGGGTGTGGTGATCTTATGTTTGATTTTAGGATGATTCAAACCTTATACTGATATGGGTGGAAAGGAGAGAATCCCAGACAGTAGGTGGGATGATGCTGATAAGGGGCTCCTCCTTCCCCAGGTGGAACTTTCTTGTATTACTACGGAGCTCTTAAGGAACCTGGATGTCTTCAGCTGATGTGATTTTGCCCTTGCGCATGACAGCATCACAAACCACTGGGGCCTCAGCTGTGACTGGGGGAAAATTGAGTTACGTTTCCACATGCCATAGCCAGCTCTCAGACAAGGCAACATTGGGCCTTAAACAGCTATAGTCATACTTTAATTATAAAATGATTTTCCACCAAAATTTACATAGAAATATTCCCAACAAATGTATACATGAGGAAAAGAGAAACTTGCATAAATATTTTCATACTAAACTTATGTCATTTTTTGCTGATGTTCCAGTGGCCAATCATGGGCCATAACCAAAGAGCAGGGTAAATGTCAGAGAACATCATGTGAAAACAAGGAAGTGTATGAGGCTGTGAAAGTAGCAGTCTGTTGTGCTGTGACAACAAACACCTCCACATGTCTCAGTGGCCTACCACAAACAAAGTTTATTATTTTTCTTTTCTTTTTCCCCTGGTTCCAGTTCCAAGGATCAAACTCAGGAGGCAGGGTTGGTGTCACTGAGCCTAATCCCTAGCAAGAGTTGTTTCTCATATTACAGTTCAATGCAGATTGATAAGGAAACTTTATCATAGTCATTTGGCAAACAAGGACCATTCTATCTAGTGGGTCCATTGTTTTCCAAAACTTCTAGCAGACCAGAAAGGGTGAGAATGGAAGATTGAAGAAAAGATTTGTTTTTGCTTTCTTTAGTTTGTTTCTGTCCAAAAACCAACCACCACAGCACAGCTTACTGTAACACCTTCTATTTTATGGAGTGAAGTGCTGCCCAATTCTAGAGTTCTAAATGAAGCCAATTAAGACTTTGAGACAAGTTGTTGTGCTCTTGTCTTTTACAGGACCCTAGTGACCAGATGTCAAATATTTGTCCCCTTATTACCACTCTGTACACATGCTGCTCCAGAGACACCCTGTTTAGTCCTGCATCCAGGATCCATTGTGATACACAGTCCTTTTCATCGGGCACAGCTATGTTACCTCACAGTGATGTAACCGCGATGCCATGTAAATACATACTACATATCTGCTTTCACCTTTTTACTCTGTTAAGAGGTGGATCATATTTGTAGGATTTTGAAATGCAGTTTGACAGACATTAGCAAGGCTCTTTTTGCTTGTGATAGAAGAAATTCTATCCTGTGTAATTCTGCTCTTTGGGGAGAAATATTTACAGGCTAGACAACTATTCTATTGCATGTCACAGTTTTGTTCATTCTTTTGAGTATACAGAAATGATTCTTGAGTGAGTAACTGTACTATTTCCTAACAGTGATTTTGTGTTTCCATCATTTTTTTTTTTTTTTGAGAATGGGTCTCCCTTTGTAGTTCAGGCTGGTCCTGAGCTCACTTTGTAGCCCAGGCAAGCCTCAAACTCAGTAATCCTCCTGCCTCTGCCTCCTGAGTGCTGGGATTATAGGCGTGAGGCACCAGGCCTGGCATTGTGGTATGTGGTACTGATTGCTGGTGGGCATAAGTTACCATGTCCGTTGTGGTACGTGGTTACCAGGGATTGAATTTGGGACCTAGCACTTGCAATGCAGACACCAGAGCCACCGAACTAAATCCCCAGCCCTCCACCATCCTTTTTATATTTATAAAATAGAATCTTACATAAAGAAGACCTGTCATTTCTCCCATGTATTTATTCATTTAATTATTCATTAATATCACTGTTGGGCCAAGGATATTTGTTTTATGCTATGGATTTATAATCCAATATTATAACTATTTTGATACTCAAATTATGCCATCTTTGGCCTTTAGCTAGAATTTTGTTCCTCTGTTCTTTTGACAAGTGTGCATGCTCTTACAAGCAATCCATTTCTTTCTGGTTCCTTAAGATGTTTCAGGTTTATCCTGTCTTTGTCTTGCCTAGGCCCTGTAATTAACCTTTATACTAGGGAGCTTTGGTTCCTTTTTTGGAGAATAATATTTAGGAACTAAGATATGGGGCCTACATGAACTCATTGATATTAGGATAGATTCACAGTGACACTACTGATTCCAATTCAGTACCATAAAGCTTACTCTCTACTCCCTTCTTTCATTATTTGTAATTCTCTTAACATCTGGCTATAGACCAGAGAAAGGAAATCATAGTATATATCGATTCTATCTACAGTCTACTTACCGGAACTGAGCCTTCACATAGGGACAGATTTTGGGTAATATGAGTGGCCTAGTGTTGGGTGCTGGAAGAAGAAGAACATGGAAATTTTTGAGAACAGCATTCTCTGGCATACCCAAGGTGTCACACAAATATTTTCTATGTGTAAGATGAGGTGAAAAAGTTTGGGAAATACTAATCTAGATAGTCTAAAAATGACTTCTTCAAATAAAAGAGCAATTAGATTTTTCTCAATTAAATTATGTTTGTAGCTGATCCAACTGGTAAGCCTTCTTCAAAGGTCTCAGGTTTCTGCTACACCAGGTGCCACCCGTGGGAACCAGCCCACTCTTTCCAGCATTCTCCAGCTAGGCGCCTCTTTTGGGGAATTTGGATCTGCTACTTTGTTCTCTCTGACCCAGGGGTGAATGAGGATGGAGACACAAGTCACTTAATATGTAGACTGCAGGGGGTTCTCGCCTTTAGTAGGCAGAGGTGCCCCATTGCCTAGCTCATTTTATCTTTTTTTCTCAAACACAGGCACAAGCAATTAAATTAATAAGAGACTCATCTGTTTTCCATATCCATTAGTACAT
Source organism: Thryonomys swinderianus (assembly GCA_004025085.1). NCBI lineage: Eukaryota > Metazoa > Chordata > Mammalia > Rodentia > Thryonomyidae > Thryonomys > Thryonomys swinderianus. The sequence continues at coordinate 17,677 of PVIC010016968.1, forward strand.
CCTCAATTAAGAACTCTATGTGGGCTGTCTTAACTTTTCCCTACAACCTGCATTACATCATCACCACTCAGAGAAGCCTTTCTCCTTTGTGCTGACAGCAGAGACCAATTAGACCTCAATTCTCTTCTGGTCTAACACAGCACTGTTCAATTACAGTTGAATACAATTTATTATTCTGTGGAAATATTTTTAATATGCAAATAACTTCATGGGGAAACACCAACACTTAACTATTTAAGGTCTCAATTTGGAACATATTTTTCACCTCAATCTCTAAGACAACTAAAAGTTGGAGTGTTTTTCATGTTTCCTGGCTGGGTTTTTTTTTTTTTTTTTTTTTTGAGACAGGGTCTCACTTTGTAGTTCAGGCTGGCTCTGAGCTCACTATGTAGTCCAGGCAAGCCTTGAACCCAGCAATCCTCCTGTCTCTGCCTCTCGAGTGCTGGGATTACAGGCGTGAGCCACCATGCCCGGCACTGTCGTATGTGGTATTGATTGCTGGGGGGCGTGAGTCTCCACACCCAGCATTGTATGTGGTTACCGGGGATTGAACTCAGGACCTTGCGCTTGCCAGGCAGGCACCGGAACCACTGAGCTAACCCTTCGGCCCCTGGCTGGGGTTTTTGTCTTGTAGTTTTAAAATTGTTATTATTTATAACAGTTTGTTGAGCACTCTCAGACCAGTGCTGTGATTGCCGCAAACTCTAACTGAGGTGGCATTGCAATTCAAATTCTTTACAAAATGTACAGGAGTTATGTAGTATTTTCTTATTCTCTCTGACTTACTTTCTGATTTCTCTTGAAATCAGAAAGTAACATAGCTTCTGGAAATTAGAATAACCTACTTGTATTAGTCATTTTCCCATCTCTGGGAGAAAATACTAGATGGGGAACCTTAAAGAAAGGTTTATTTTGGTTCACAGTGTTAGTGGGTTAATTCCATGGTTGGTTGACTACAAGGTTCATGATATATAGCATGGTGGAAGGACATGGTGACAGGAAACCTGTCAATTCACGGCAACGAGGAAACAGACAAATGGTAGGAGGCAAGAACATGAATCATCTTTGTGGGTCAAACTCCTAGTGACCTCATCTTCTGACAAGGGCCCACCTCTGAACATAAGGCTTTTGCTGGACATTTTAGATCTAAACCATAACACTACTGACTTAGTTAATTTTCTCCTTGCTGAGACAAAAAATCCATGACCCAAAGTTAAAGGGTGAAAGGTTTATTTGGCTCATAGTTTGTAGAGGTTTTAGTTCATAATCAGCTGGTTCCAGGGCAGGGTAGCATGGCAGAGGGTCACCACAGAGAAGAAACAATTCAAGGAACAATGACAGTTTTTTCTAGCCTTCTGTTTTATCCAGGCTACTTAGGGGGAGCAGCACTCACACCCTCAATCTTAGTGCCCTTGATCCTATCATTGCACTGTGAATCAAACCCACTGTCACACACTCTAGATCAGGCCACTTCTAGATCTGACAGTATGAAGCATTGGGGTGACATCTGACTCAAGCCATACAACCACCTTGTTTTAGCCACAGCCAAGATATAGGACCTATCTCTGCTTGCCCAGAACTTCATCTAGTAGTTAGAGATATTAGGAGCTCAAAAATCATAGTGAATATTTTCTGACAGTGAAGATCACCAAAAGTGATTCTAGGTTCTAATGGGCTTACTGAGTGCAGATGAAGTATCAACAAAAATAACCGTCGTTCCTCCTCTTAGGAAACTTATATCCTAGTCAGAAGAGCAAATAATAAAATAATTACAAAAAGTGGCAAATGATTGTTCACTGATGTAAGAGATCAAGTGTAAGGAATGGGATCTTGCTGTGGATGATGAGAAGCAGGCATCGGTGTGAAGTTGTGAGAAGAAAAGAATCTTGGGTAGAAGTTTACTCTAGACCAGTGTTTCTCTCATAGTAAGCAACTTGTATTCAGTGAAATAGACCGGTGCCCTTGTGCAGTGTGACAGTGAGAACGGTGGCAGAGTCCTCATCACAGAGGGTCCTGTGGTCATGGTATGGGATTTAAGGTTTATCTTAGGTACAGCAAAGAGCAACTGGGGAGCTTCATGTCAGGCATGATTCTGTCTGGCTTGTATTTTTATTATTGTTATTTTTTTTGGTACTGGTGATCAAAGTCCAGCACTTCTGCTTGCAAAGTAGGCACAGTACCATTTGATCTCAATCCGTGGCTTATCTTATATTTTTAAAATGGTCACAGGCCTCTCGTTTCGGAAAATGAACTTTGAAAGAACAGAGTGGGAACAGTTAGGGTGGTTGGAAGTAGATTTGTATTAGTAGGATTCTATGCAAGCTATTGGGACATTCTGTAGCCCCTTCCAGACTAAAGTCGTATTTGCACATAACATTATATGAAATAGTAAATTATTATAAATATCACTTAATCTCAGTTATTTCTGGCCTGTCATCTTCATTTAGGGTTGCCAGATCAAATGGAGTCTCAATTAAATCCGAATTTGATAAATAACGAATATATTTTTACTATGTTCCTAAAGATTGCATGGGAAGGCGGCATACTAAACATTTTTGGTTGTTTACGTGAAATCCGAACAGGTCGTCTTGTGTTTTTATTTGCTCCATCTGGCCAACTACTCTATTCTGACTAAACCATAGCAGGGCGGGAACTTTTCTCTGGCCCCCAGGTGCGCATCGATGTGTAGAGTGTCGGGCACAGAGTAGGATCCCGCTTTGAAAGAGTAAGTGCATGATTACAAGAATTAGTGAAGGTGACTGAAAAGATGAAAATGAACACAGCGGAGGACAGTAGGACGAGGTGACGCATCTGCTGAGAGAAGCCCCTGCCGCGAGCTCACACCGCTCAGTGACCAGAGCGACGCGCTGACGTTACGCGCGCCCGCCGATGACGTCATCACGCCGGCGCTCTCCTCTTTGCCGGGCTCAGCGGCGCGGGGTCCTCTGCGGCTGGGGTGGTGAGCAGGGAGTTCTCGGCGACACCAACCCGACGCCTGCTGCCGCTCTCGCCCTTGGTCCTCCAGGTCCCTTCTCGGGCTGTCACCAGCAGGCTGGCTGCCTCCGCGCTGGGAGAACATCGCCTCCGGGCCATGTCCAGGCCCAGCAGCGTCTCGCAGCGGCCGCCCGTTCCGGGCGGTGGCGCCGGCGGCGGCGGGCTCGGTGGCGCAGAGGACGGCCCGGCTGCTTGTGGCTCTGGGGGTGGTCGCCGGGCCAAGGGGTTGAAGGATATTCGTATTGACGAGGAGGTGAAGATCGCAGTCAATATCGCTCTGGAACGCTTCCGCTACGGGGACCAGAGAGGTGAGGTTTCTGACGGGGGCCCCGCGGCTGTCGCCCCTCGCGCCGCTTCCCCGCCGCGGGACGGAGAGCCGGGCCTGGACCAGGTTGGCCTCGATGTGGACGTGAAGTTCCGCAAGATTCTTGAGGAACTGCGGGACGGGGGCGATGGCATCGGTCGGGAGTAAAGGTCAGGTTGCCCCAAGAGGGAACCTTTTTCTTAGGTTTTTCAGCAGCTTTGGCGCCGAGGCGGCTTAAGCTCTAGGTGTTGCCTTAAAAATGATGAGATTAAGCTACAAACGTAAAAGCGTGAGGAAAAAAATCACATATATAAGCGTAGTAACAATATGTAGTGGTTTGTTTAGATCTTAGAAGCAGCCTGCCAAACACTATTAAATTATATTATCTCGGTATACAAAGCATGTTCCACTTTTATGATTAGAAAGCTGCTTGTCTTGGGTTACATAGTACAATCCAGCAACTGATTGATCAGTGATGTCTCCACAGCATATTAAATGTTTATTTCAATTAGCTGGATTAATTGAGAGAACCCTTACTGTGGAAGCTTATAGTCCAAGCTCTGTCATGACCTGGACAGGGTTATTTTGAACTTAAACAAAGATTAAATCTCAGCAATATGAAACAGCAAACTCAGCCTGGAGTAGGGAAATAAAAATTCATGCGGCTTTGAAAGCAAAAACAATGGAGTTTCACATTGAAAATTCACAATGTTTGAGCAGACCTCATTAGGAGGCAGGCGCTGGAACTTCTGAGCTACACCCCCGGCCCAAAGCAGACGTTATTACAGAAGGAGAAAGCTTCTCGTTAATTTTTTGTTTTGAAACAGGGTCTTGCTCTGTAGTTGAGGCTGGGTTGAACTCAGCGATCCTCCTGCCTCTTTCAGCCTCCCAAGCGCTGGAATTACAGGTGCGTGCCATCCTGTCTGGCCAGCCTGTTGTTAATTAAGTAAGAAGTGAGTTAAAATAGTAATAAATAAGCACATCTGTAATTTTACCAACTCAAGATCTCAGAACAGATAAGTCAGGAGTAATCTTTTGTGAATGTCAGAGTTAATCATGTTTAGGTTTAATAAATTTAAAAAGATGAATGTCAGTTCTGGTATGCATACAGTTAATTAATGAAATATTTACTTTTCACCTAAAGTAGAACAGATTTGACTATTCTTGTACAAATGATTTTGAAGTTGTTTATATGTGTATTGTTTGAAAGAAAATGGTTCATTCAAAAATAATGCCTCAGTACTTTGTTTTTTTCTGTGCAGAAATGGAATTTCCTTCTTCTTTGACCAGTACTGAAAGAGCTTTTATTCATCGATTGAGTCAGTCTCTTGGTTTGGTCTCTAAAAGTAAAGGGTGAGCTGATGGTTTTTCTTACTTGTAAGAAAAGATTGTTTACCAAAAAGTATAAATGTATCCTCCAATGTTTAAATAGTTATTACACTTTTAGTTTTACATTTTTAACGATACTGTATGTAAATAAACTCATTCAGGTCTGTACCAAGTTCAGCTTTTTTTTTCTTTCCCCCAGTCATGCCCTGAGGGTACCCCCCAAAACTGTGAGTACCAGTTCAGTTTTGTGTACATTGCCCTGAGTACATTGCCATTAGATTGATAGAAAATTGACAAGAGAAAAACATGCTTATTAAAATGCTGGTCACACATAGGCAAGAGAGAACTCAGTGATGAGTAATTCAAATTTGGGTCCTTATATGGATAGAATAAGAATGACTATTGAAAAGTGATAGGGCCTGGCATAAAGGCACATGCCTGTAATTCTAGCACTAATAAAGATGAAGCAGCAGGATCCCTGTCTAAGATAAGCCAAAAAACTGTAAAACTTCTCTCAGACAGTCTTAGTTTTTAGTTTAAGCTGGCTTTAAACTCACTATATGGCCAGGCTAGCCTTGAACTCAGAGTGGTCCTCTTGCCTGAGCCTACTAAGTGCTGGAACTGCAGGAGTGCCCCATGCCCAGCTTAAAAAAATAAAATAATAATAAAGAATATAATGTGTAGAAATAATTAAAATGGAATAAGGGAAAACTGTGTGTGTGTGATTTTTTTTTTACAGTTCAAGTCTAGGGAAGGTCGTTTAAACCATTCAGATTGAAGAACTCTTAAAATTCTGTGGAAGTCCATTTGCGTGAGGCAGAATGATGCAGTGAGGTACTCTCTTGGTGGTCCCATAAGACTGCATTGCCTAGTGATGATGTGTCCTTAACATTTGTGTAAGCAAAATGAATGAAATTCATTAAAAATACATTTGTTAGGACATAGCTTGTTGTTAGTGACGTGTGAGTGTATTTCATACAGGAAATAATGATAGTGATATCTATAGAGGAAGATATATCAATATTGGTGCTATTATTCATTCATTCATTCATTTATTTATTATTTTGCATTTAGATTGTTTATCAGTGTTTAGCAGTTACCCCCTAGATTCCATAATAGTCCCAAACCTAGTGTGACAGCCCAAAATACCTTGAAATGTTGCTAAATGTTCCTTGCAGAGCAAAATTGCCCCAGGTTGAGATCCAGTGGTATAGAGGGAAACAAATAATTAAATTTCAGCTTGCCTGTTTTAATGTTGAAAAGGGGGAAAACAATACTTTATTAAGAAAATGTTAATAAACACAGTCCTAGTGTTAAAGTAGCTAGTGTAGAAATGTCTTGGAGGTATGAATGCTTACATGACTGCCTTAGGGGATTTGAGCTAAGCTTAGGTCAGTGTGCATTTTCACCTTTTAGGCCAGTGCTACAGTAGTGGGTCAGGTTCCTGAGCCTGCACAGATAACTTGTGTATTGTCCACCAGAGAGGTAAACTCCTGTACTTGAAGTGAAAATACACAGTGTTTATCCAAAAATTCGTGGGACAAACATGTCTTGAAACTCAGGTCTTGCAGAGTTTAGAAAAGTATTAGGGTGCATTTATAAGGTGTTATATTTTGCTTCTGGTAAGGCATGGGCATCATTTTTAGTCATGTTAGTGTTTCTGCTAGAAAATATTTAAATATTTACACCATTGTAAAGACTTAACCTCATACCAGTTTAGTCCGACCAAAGAGATTGCTGCAAACCTACAGAAAGATTCCAGTTTTTAGAGCATTTTGGATTTAAGAATTTATAGGTAAAAGATTTTAGACCTCCACTGGAAAACAACTATTTAAAATATACAATTATATAGCCAGATCTTTTCTATAGTCTTATATTCTAAGCATCAGACTTTGAAAATGATCTTAGGAAAACAGTCCATAAGAATACACTACCCCAATGTTGAGTGTGTTTGAGAGCTGTATATAAAATGTACCAATAAAGAATTCAATTAAAAAAGAATACACTACCTTTACTTCTGTCCAGTAGCCACACTATCTTCCTGTCTCAGCATGATCATTTAAGGAGTGATCTAGAACACAGAAATATATAGGGAAGGAGTGAGCAAGAGAAAAGTTACCAAGACAAAAGTGGGGAATGAGGAAACCCTGAAAAGCCAGAGAAAAAGGATAAAGGAAATTAATTGCTCAGGGAAGCAAGGCCAGTTCTGCTTACTTATCCTCCCCTAAGACCTATAACTTTAAAAACACAAACATTTTTATGAAATATCCTAGTTTTTCACCTTCCATTTTGATCTTTGAGCAAACTTTATTTATTTGGTACAGTATTTATTTGGTCGTACTTGTAATTTTCAAATACTTTTCCTTTTAAAAAAATCTTTAAATGAGTAAATTCACTTTGAATTGAAAAAATTTACCTGAGCTTCATTTCAAAGTTTTTTTTTAAGTCTTGTAGCATTAATTCATTGACTTACCAAGTTAACTTATTTTTTGTTTTTGTTTTGTTTTTTCTTTTTGAGACAGGGTCTCGCTTTGTAGTTCAGGCTGGCCCTGAGCTCACTATGGAGCCCAGGCAAGCTGCCGCGAACTCAGCAATCCTCGTCTCTGCCTCCTGAGTGCTAGGATTACAGGCGTGAGCCACCACTTCCGGCATTGTGGTATGCATTGTGGTATGCGGTGTTGATTGTTGGTGGGCGTGAGTCTCCACGCCCAGCATTATATGTGGTTACTGGGGATCGAACTCAGGACCTTGCGCTTGCAAGGCAGGCGCCGGAACCACTGAGCTAACCCTCCGGCCCAACTTATTTTATTTTTAAAATTTATTTTTATTAATTTTTATCCTTATTGGTGCATTGTATATACATATCATGATTACACTCAGTATTGGGAATTTGTACCAGTATATTACACAATTTAATTCTCATTTTTTTCCATTCCCCTACCCATCCTATTTTGTTTACATTTGTACCTGGGATTATAGTTCCTTGATATGTATTTTAGAAGCAACCAGGTATAAAGGTCAGGAAACTTGATTTTTATTTCATCCTTTAACTTTGGTCCAGTTACTTTGCCTTTTTTTTATTGGTACATGTTTGCTCACTGTGTGGCCCAGGCCAGCCTCAAGCTCAGCAATCCTCCTGCCTCTGCCTCCTGAGTGCTGGGATTATGGGTGTGAGCCATCATGCCCAGATTGTGGTATGTGGTGCTGATTGCTGGTGGGCATTAGTCCCCACACCTGGAATTGTATGTGGTTTCTGGGGATTGAACTCAGGACCTTGTGCTTGCTAGGCAGGCATGAGAACCACTGAGCTAAGTCTCTGGCTCCCTAGTTCTTCTTGTTTTTTGTTCTCTGTCTCAGGAATAATAGCTTGCAAAAACTTCTTCCCATTCTTTTGGTTATCACTTCAATCTTTTGGTGTTTCCTTTATTGTACAGAGACTTTTAAATTGGATATGATCTCCTTTGTCATTTCTTGGTGTTATCTCCTGTGCAATTGGTGGTTTGTTCAGAAATCTTACCTATAGCTATATTTTCAAGAACTTTTTATTTTCTAACAGTGATGTTTTTCAGTTTTAATATTTACATCTTTATTCTATCTTGCTGTTAGTACATGGTGAGAGATGGGATCTAGACTTAATATTCTGCATAAAGATAGCCAGTTTCCCAGCATCACTTATTATAAAGAGGCTCTTTTCACCAGTGTTTTTTTTTTTTTGAAACAGGGTCTCACTTTGCAGGTCAGGCTGGCCTGCGCTCACTGTGTAGTGCAGGCAAGCTTTGAACTCAGCAATCCTCCTGCCTCTGCCTCCCAAGTGCTGGGATGACAGGTGTGAGCCACCACACCTGGCTCTGTGGTATGTGGTACTGATTGCTGGTGGGTGTGAGTCACCATACTTGGTATTGTTGCATGTGTTTACTGGGGATCGAACCAGGGACCTTGTGCTTGTTAGGCAGGCATCAGAAACACTGAGCTAAATCTGCTTCAAGTGTAAGTTTTTGACCGCTTGTTAAAATGAGGTAGCTCATTGTGCCTGGGGTTGTTTCTCCATCCTCTGTTTTGTTCCATTTATCCATGTCATCTTTCTTTTCCAGTACCATGCTGCTTTTATCACTGTAGGTTTGTAGCATAATGTAAAGTTTAGAACTGCGATGCCTTTTGCTTTGCCCTTTTTACCCAGGATTGCTTTTTTCCCCCCTTCATTAAGCTTATTGGTACATTTTAGGTGTAAATTGTGATCATATTCACCACTGGGAGTTTGTACTTGCACGTGATACATCTTGCTTGTTTCTTTTTACTTTTCTCTATTCTCCATCCCTCCTTACTCCTTCCTATTTACAAAATACTTTGTTTTTTCTTTCTTATATTTTTCTTTCCCTTTTTTCCTATCCCTTCTCCCTCCCCCCAGTTCCTCTTCCCCTTCTTCCGTACTGTCCCTACCATTTTGGACCTTTACTTCCTATTTCACATTATCTATTATACATTTTGGCCCTTTTTAATACTTTCTCGCACCGGAGAAACTGTTCAGTATTTATATATGTATATCCTATTTATTTCATTTAAGACTAAGGCTTCAATGTGCATCCATTTAGCTATAAATATCTTTAGTTTATCCTGCCAGGATTACTTTTGCTGTTCTACCATAGGTCTCTTCTTTTTCTCCTCCTCCTCTTCCTCCTCCTCTTTCTCTTTGTCCTTCTCCTTCTTCGTAGGAAAACTTTATTGAGAAAGAAAACTTCTGCCTAACAGACAGAAGGAGGAACCTGAAAATGGGAGAACCCTACCATAGGTCTCTTCTTGTTCCATACGAAATTTAGAATTGTTTTCTCTAGTTAGATGAGGAAAGCTATTGGAAGGGTACTAAATCTGTACAACAGTTTTGGAAGTATGGCCATTTTTTCTATATTGGTTTTGCCTGTCTGAGAGCAGAATTATACTCATTTTCTAGTTTGTTTGCTTGTTTGTTTATTTATTTATTTTTTGAGACAGGGTTTCACTTTGTAGGTTAGGCTGGCCCTGAGCTCACTATGTAGCCCAGGCAAGCCTTGAATTCAACAATCCTCCTGTCTCTGCCTCTCCAGTGCTGGGATTAAAGGCGTGAGCCACCATGTCTGGCACTGTGGTGTGTGGTATTGATTGCTGGTGGGCGTGAGTCACCACGCCCAGCATTGTATGTGGTTGCTGGGATTGAACTCCGGGCCTTGAGCTTGCGAGGCAGGCACTGGAACCACTGAGTTCTGGCCCCAAGTTTAGTTTATTTTTTTTCCCTTTATTGAGTTTATTGGTAAGTTTCTTTTTTTTGCTTTTTGAGACAGGGTCTTGCGTTGTAGTTCAGGCTGGCCCTGAGCTCACTATGGTGCCCAGGCAAGCCGCTGCGAGCTCAGCAATCCTCCTGTCTCTGCCTCCCGAGTGCTGGGATTATAGGCATGAGCCACCACATCTGGCATTGTGGTATGCGGTGTTGATTGTTGGTGGACGTGTCTCCACGCCCAGCATTATATGTGGTTACTGGGGATTGAACTCAGGTCCTTGCGCTTGCGGAACAGGTACCGGAACCACTAAGCTAACCCTCTGGCCCATGGTATGTTTTAGATATATATCACAATTACATTCTACAGTGAGAATTTATACTTGTACATGATATATCTTGATTCTCCTTTTTTCCCATTCCCCTGCTTTCTGTACCCCACCCTCAATATACATAAGCTTTTTTTCCATTTTTTTGTTTTTACCATTGAATTTTTTCTTTCCCTTCTATACTTTTCCCTTTGAAAATTTTCTTCCTGTTTCATAACACCTATACCTTTAGTTTCTCATACTAGATAAACAATACTGTGGAAATACCTGTTTTCTGATGTCTCCTTCAAATTCCTTTCTCAGTACTGTAATTTATGTCATAGCGGTCATTACACCTTTGCTAGGTTAATTCCTAGATTTTATTTTATTTTGATACCAAGGATTGAAATCAGAACATTATACTTATGAAACAGGCCTGGTGCCACTGAGTTAAATCCTTGGCCCTTGATTAGTTTTTTTTTGTTGTTAATTTTTTTTGGTACTAGTTGAGCTCAGAAACTTGCGCTGCAAGGCAGGTACCAGAAGCACTGAGCTAAATCCCTGGCTTTAATTTTTCATGATGGTATTGTGAAATATATTGTTTCTCTAATTTGTTTTTGATCAATTTACTAGTGGCATACAGGGCTGATTTTTGTGCATTGCATTTATATCCTATACAACTATGGTTATTCTAGGAGTCTTTGGTTAAATTTTTTACTAGCCCCTTCACTTTGGAAAACTGTTTCCTTAATGGTAAATTTTAAAGGAGATAATCTCTTTGCTGTTGCTTAAAATTCTGTTTGAGTTTGTTTGAAGGTTTTAGAAAACAGACTTCCTTTTTCATAATTTACAACTTTTTCTTTTTGCTAGCCTTTCTTTAAAAATTTCCTTTTAATAGGTTGAATTTAGTTTTGATTATTATAACTGCTCTGCTCATCTTTTATTGAAAATATTCATGAAGTGATACAGCATCTTTGTGATCTTCAGTGTAATCTAAAGTTTTCTTTGAAATTCTTACCAGGTTTCACATATGAAAATTTCACGTCATAATTTTTTTTTAACCTCAATTTGAGGTCATTATTATTATTATTATTTTTTTTTTTTTTGAGACAGGGTCTCACTTTGTAGTTCAGGCTGGCCCTGAGCTCACTATGTAGCCCTGGCAAGCCTCAAACTCAGCAATCCTCCTGCCTCTGCCTCCCGAGTGCGGGGTTACAGGCGTGAGCCACCATGCCTGGCACTGTGGTATGTGGTATTGATTGCTGGTGGGCGTGAGTCACTACGCCCAGCATTGTATGTGGTTACCGGGATCGAACTCAGGGTCTTGTGCTTGTGAGGCAGGCGCCGGAACCACTGAGCTAAATCTCTGGCCCTTGAGGTCATTATGTTTTGATTCTAAGAGGATACTTTTCTGAGTCTTAGGCTTGTTCATATCCCAAACATAATCTCTGTCTTATTTTACTTCTTCCAAGTTAGGTAAAACAGAATTTACAGGGTAAACTTCATTAGAAATTAATGAAATAAGGAAGTACAAAGTCTGTGAAGGTAGTTTTCTGAGTTCACGTTTGTTATCCTGAGACTGCTAAAATCCCTGCCTCATTGGTGCTGAAGTACCCTTCTGACCTCTTTCTGGAAGGCTATACAGCCCAAGAAAGACTCATATTTAGTTTATTGCTTCTTTTATCTCCTGCTTGAAGGATTTCTTGCCTCCCTGTATTCCTAGCAAAAATAGGAAAAATGGGCCCGGAGATTTAGCTCAGGCGTTCCAGTGCCTGCTTAGCAAGCACAAGGCCCTGAGTTCGATCCCGGTAACCACATACAATGCTGGACGTGGTGACTCATGTCCACCAGCAATCAATACCACATACCACAGTTCCGGGTGTGGTGGCTCATGCCTGTAATCCCAGCACTCGGGAGGTAGAGACAGGAGGATTGCTGAGTTCCAGGCTTGCCTGGGCTCCATAGTGAGCTCAGGGCCGGCCTGAACTACAAAGCAAGACCCTGTCTCAAAAAAAAAAAAAAAAAAAAAAAAGGAAAAATGTATTTAAAGTTCTGAACTCGTTAAATTTTTTGACATACATTGAAAAAGAAGTCCTGTAGTGTTCACTGATAATAGTAACAGCAAACATGTAGGTACTCTCATGCAATAGACATTGAGCTAGATGTTTAAATGGTTAACATTAAAAGTTGACAATAGTATGTTGGGCGTAGTGGCTCATGCCTGTAATCCCAGCACTTGGGAGGTAGAGGCAGGAGGATTGCTGAGTTTGAGGTTTGCCTGGGCTACATAGTGAGCTCAGGACCAGTCTAAACTACAAAGTGAGACTGTATCTTAAAAAGTTCACAATAGTTTTATAGTATGGACTCTGTTAATAACATCTGATACCTATATATCAGACTAGGTGGACACAGCCTAGATATGTTAATTAATTTTTCTAAGATCACACAACTAAGATGTGTTGGAGCCTGCATTTTAATACTGTTAATGTTTAGCTAATTATTTTTAAGACTTACTATGAATTTATATTAGTGTACTGGGTCCTGTGAAGCCTAGAACAAAAATATTAGATTAAAAAATGTAGTTGATAATCTTATCTTCAAGATAATATTGTGGAGAACATGATCCGTAGATAGACTTTGACATTTATCTGCTTAGTGGAAATACAAGTGAAGATATGAAGTTAAGTATTTTGTGTTTTAGAGACAATAAGTCCTTAGTGGCCATCATCTTTAAGTAGACATTTTCTTGTAGTCATTTTGGCTTTTTCCTCAATCTTTTATTCTCAGACTTGGAAGTAGCACATATTAAGGCATAGGATTATTGAATTAAACATTCAGTAACGTGCTTATTAACTGACAATACTAACGTTGTGTTACATTTGATTAGTTATATTATCAGTTTTCCTTTTGGGAATTGGGTGAGAGTAGTAGTAGATTAAATCTAGGACCTTGAGAATATTAAGCCTAGGCTACTACTGAACTACATCCCCATCCCTTTTTTTTTTAGACAGGGTCTTGCTTTGTAGTTCAGGCTGGCCCTCAGCTCACCATGTAGTCCAGGCAAACCTGGAACTCAGCAATCCTCCTGCCTCTGTCTCCCAAGTTCTGGGATTACAGGCGTGAGCCACCACGCCCGGCACTGTGGTATGTGGTATTGATTGCTGGTGGGCATGAGTCACCGCGCCCAACATTGTGTGTGGTTACCAGGTTTGAACTCAGGGCCTTGTGCTTACAAGGCAGGCGCTGGAACCACTGAGCTAAATCTCCGGCCCCCCCATCCCTTTTTTTTTTTGAAGTCATTGAAATACTAGAACTTTACTATACCATATATTGGTTGCTTTTACCCTAAGAAAGTTAAAAGCTTGCATATTTTTATCTGTAATTTTATTTCACTTTCAGTTATTTTAAAAAAATTGACGATAATTTATAGGGTACAATGTGATGTTTTGGTATATGCATACATTGTGAAACTATAGGTCTTTTTGGTGAGAATGTTTAAAATCCCCTTTCAGCTATTTTGAAACATGCAGTATCATATTGTAACTGTAATCACCTTACTATGCTGTAGAACACCAGAATGTATTCCTTGCTAAATATAACTTTACACTTGTTGATGGATGTCCTTCCAACATTGACTTTTTTGCTTAAAAATTGCATATGGGGGGTCGGAGGGTTAGCTCAGTGGTTCTGGCGCCTGCCTCGCAAGCGCAGGGTCCTGAGTTTGATCCCTGGTAACCACATATAATGCAGTATCATATTGTAACTGTACATGACTGTACATGTTGGTGGAGACACGCCCACCAACAATCAACACCGCATACCACAATGCCGGACATGGTGGCTCACGCCTGTAATCCCAGCACTCGGGAGGCAGAGACAGGAGGATTGCTGAGTTCACGGTGGCTTGCCTGGGAACCATAGTGAGCTCAGGGCCAGCCTGAACTACAAAGTGAGACCCTGTCTCAAAAGCAAAAAAAAAAAAAAAAAAAATTGCATATGGGGATTGCATTTTATTACTTTAAAATTCTTGTGCAATTTACTTACTTAGTATGTTTTCTACATGTTCAACTAGTTTCTAGTAATTATGCTTTGGAAAGATAATCTTTTGCTTTTTACTAAGGCATAGTGTCAGTCACCTTAGAATGGTATCATAAATCATTGACACTCTAATGCTGAATGTAGTAGGAGCAAGCAATTGTAGTAGCCAGAGGTTAAATCTTTTACTAAAACAGACTGAGATTGATACCATCTTTGTACCAAATCAGCTGTGCCAAAGGTAAATTCAATAAATTTTAAATGGTAATGAATATATATATTTAAATTTGCATAATATGAATTATTTTTATATATAAATAAATACTATGTTAGGCAACTTGGGTTAAGAAACTTTCAGTTTGACTGATTATTTTTTCTCTGGGCTTCTTGAGAAGGGAGTGTATTTTAGTTTGTAATCCCAGCTTCTTGCCATAGTATCTGGCAGATAGTAGATAGATGTTCAGATTATATATGGTAAGGAATTGAATGAATGAATAGAAGAAAATTGGTTACAGGTGAAATATAGCAAAACCTTTCCGAGATGATTTTCAAGAAAATCTGTAGTTGCTAAATGGATCAGAGAGTTTTTTAGTCAGTGTACATTGTTAGAGAAGTAAAATCATTTAATTTTGGTCATACAGTTAGTTGAAAGAGTATTAGGAGATGAATCCTAGTCTGCCAATTTTTGATCTAGTAGTCATTTCAGATGATCTTCTATAGTTAAACTTGGGTGAATTGCACAGAGAATGATGAATCTGTAGCAGTTATTGTGAAGTTTCTAAAAGGTCCATGGAAAAGAGCTTACTGATAGAGAATGTCTCTAGAATTCAATAATTTTAATTTACCTTGGAAGTAACTAAATTTTTTTTTTTTTTTGAGACAGGGTGTCGTTTTGTAGTTCAGGCTGGCCCTGAGCTCACTATGTAGTCCAGGCAAGCTTTGAACTCAGCAATCCTCCTGTCTCTGCCTCCCGAGTACTGGGTTTACAGGCGGGAGCCAGGATGCCCGGCAGTAACTAAAATTTTTGTAACAGGATAAGTTTTAATTTTATTTTATAATTTAAAGCATCATTGAGGACTTAAAGAGTTGATGACACATGGAAATCTTCTAATTCATTACAGAAATTCATTAAGGTAGGGCTTTAGCTGGGGATTTAGCTCAGTGGTACTGTGCGTACCTTGCAAGCATAAAGGTCCCTGTTTGATCCATGGTATTGCAAAGAAAAAAAAAAAAGGAATTTCCAGGGCAGGCACTGGAACCACTGAGCTAAATCCCAAGCCCTGGATATTTCCAGAAATTAAAAATCTTGGTGAGGGCTGAAGGGTTAGCTCAGTGGTTCCGGTGCCTGCCTCGCAAGCGTAAGGACCTGAGTTCGATCCCCGGTTACCACATATAATGCTGGGCGTGGTGGCTCACGCCTGTAATCCCAGCACTCGGGAGGCAGAGACGGGAGGATTGCTGAGTTCGTGGCGGCTTGCCTGGGCACCATAGTGAGCTCAGGGCCAGCCTGAACTACAAA
>PVIC010016969.1:0-33447 GCA_004025085.1 Thryonomys swinderianus
CTGTCTCTGCCTCCCAAGTGCTGGGATGACAGGCGTGAGCCACCACATCCGGCATTGTGGTATGTGGTGTTGATTGTTGGTGGGCGTGTCTCCATGCCCAGCATTATATGTGGTTCCAGGGATCGAACTCAGGTCCTTGCGCTTGCGAGGCAGGCGCCAGAACCACTGAGCCAACCCTCCGGCCCCCACAATCATTAGTATTTTATCGTTTAGTTGTTTAAATTCAGGAAAAATGGAAAGTGTGCAATATATGATTCAATATACAATTCTCTATCCAGGTAGATCATTGTCTTCAGACACTTGTTTGCTCCACATTTAAACATGTCCTGGGCATTTAAAGAGTATAACCACAAATCCAAACACATTTTCCTTTATTTATCTACTAAGTCATGGGACTTTGTGGCTGCTATCCCCTAGTATCTCAGTGTTTAAACCTCAACCATAGCAAAATAAGCTTATTCTCAGAAACCCTTAGCCTCCCGTCCACACATATTAATCTCAGTAGGGAATAAACATGCCTGTCAGTAATGCTTCAGTAACAGTGCTAAAACTTTGAAAACTGCTTCCAATTCACTGTGTAGGAAAAGTGTGGTTCAGCCAGATCAAATAAGTAGCCCAAGGTCACACAGCAAGCAGACTGCCAAATCTGACAAAGATCTCTGAATAAATAGGTTACAATTTAGCTTCCAGTCTTGGACACCTGTTCCTCACACTGTTATTAATATCTTTGGCACATGTTTTCATCAGCTAGGCAGTGAATGCTTTCAATAAGGTCTAGAAATTTTGATCATACTCTTGTTTTTTCTTATAACATTTCTACTTCTCTTTGGCAGAGACACACTGTCCCCGAGACGAATGAGCACTGTGCTGTGGCCTAGCACATTCCATTTTGGGTTTCCTCATGGTTGGTTCTGAAAGGATAATCTCATCTTTCCTAAAAGCCATTCCAGACACAGCAAGACGCTGTTCTCCGTAGGATCTCTCACTTCAGATTCTCTTGGTGTCATGAGGTAGAATCTTGGAAGGATTTTTTAAAAACTGACTTTCTTGGTACATTTTATGCATACATTATGATCACATTCAGCATTGAGAATTTGTACCTGTACGTGACATATTCTGATTCTCATTTTTCCCCTTTCCCCTATCCTCTGCACAACCCCCACCCTGTATATACAAGCTCTGATTCCTTTTTGTTTTTTTTTGAGACAGGGTCTCACTTTGTAGTTCAGGCTGGCTCTCAGCTCACTATGTAGCCCAGGCAAGCCTCGAATTCAGCAATCCTCCTGCCTCTGCCTCCCGAGTGCTGGGATGACAGGCGTGAGCCACCACGCCCGGCACTGTGGTATGTGGTATTGATGGCTGGTGGGCGTGAGTCTCCATGCCCAGCATTCTATGTGGTTACCGGGGATCGAACTCCAGACCTTGCGCTTGCCAGGCAGGCGCCGGAATCACTGATCTCCCTCTGATTCCTTTTTTAAAAACTAACAAATTTGGGCCAGAGATTTAGCTCAGTAGTTCCAGCGCCTGCCTTGCAAGTGCAAGGTGCTGAGTTCAATCCCGGTAACCCCATACAATGCTGGGCGTGGAGACTCACGCCCACCAGCCATCAATACCACATACCACAATGCCGGACATGGTGGCTCACGCCTGTCATCCCAGCACTCGGGAGGCAGAGACAGGAGGATTGCTGAGTTCGAGGTTTGCCTGGGCTACATAGTGCGCTTAGGGCCAGGCTGAACTACAAAGTGAGACCCTGTCTCAAAAAAAAAAGGAAAATCAAATTTTTTCTTTCCCTTCTTTACTTTCCCCTACGTGCCCTTTCCCTTTTGCATACTTTCTTCTTATTTCACTTTACCTATCATACATTTTGGCATTCATTTACACCTTCAGTTTTTCATACTAGAGAGAAGATATGGTATTTACACATCTGTGTTGTTTGTTTCACATATGAGTATGTCCTCATGGTACATCCACTTGAGTATAAATGACTCACATTTATTATTATTTATGGCAGAGCAATATTCCATTCACACACACACATACACATCTTCATACAGTCTCCTGTTGATGGGTATTTGGACTATTTCCAAGATTTAGCTATTACAAACTGTGCCACTATAAACATGGATGTGCATATGTCACTGTGATATGATTCTTTTAATTCTTTCATGTATATAGCTAGCAGGGGAATAGCAGGGTCAAATGGGACTTCTAGTCCTAGTTTTTTAAGGAATCTCCACATTGATCTCCATAGTGGTTGCACCAATCTACATTCCCACCAACAGTGGAGAAGGGTTCCTTTTTCCCCATGGCCCCACCAGCGTTTGTTAGTTGATTTCATGACAGCAGTCATTCTTTGTGGAGTGAGATGGAATGAGAGTGTTTTCATCTGTATCTCTCGTATGATCAGTGATGTTGAAGATTTCTTCATAGTTTCTTAGCTGCATTTACTTCTTCATCTGGAAAACTTTCATTATAGATGTCTGTTTTTGGTTTGGGTCTCTAAATTTGGGGGGCTGATATTTTTAAGTTCTTTATATAGTCTAGATAGTAATCCTTTGTCTGAGAAACAGCTGGTAAAAACTCTTTGCATAGTATAGGTTGCCTTATTCCTCCATTGGTGTTTTCTCTTGCTGTGCAGAAGCTTTTTAGTACATGAGATCCTAGTTGTTGATTCTTTCTGCTAGTTCCCATGCTGCTGAGGTTCTGTTCATAAAGTCTTTCAACATACAAGAATTTATGGGACACAATGAAAGCAGTTCGAGGAAGTTCATGGCAGTGAATGCCCATCCTAAGAAGATAGAACGAGCTCAAATAAACAACCTAATGCTAAACCTCAAGCCACTAGAAAAAGAGGAGGAAGATAAACCCAAAGCTCATACAAGTGAGGAAATTCTAAGGATTAAGGCAGAGATGAATGCAATAGAAATGAAGGGAATGATACAAAAAAAATTCAAATTGAAGTTGGTTTTTTTAAAGAATAAATAAAATTGACAAATTCTTAGCTAACTTATCAAAAAAAAAAAAAAAAGGAAGGAAGGAAAAGGCTCAAATCCATGCAACCAGTAATGAAAAGGGGGAAATCACCACAAATCCAGCAGAAATTAAGAAAACAATAAACACCTACTTTGAGAATATGTACTCCAATAAGATGGAAAACACAGAAGAAATGGATAGATTCCCAGATACATATGACCTTCCAAAGTTGGATGAAGAAGATATAAAAACGCTAAACACCCCAATATCAATATGTGAAATTGAAAATATTATTTTAAAATCTACCAACAAAGAAAAGTCCGAGTTTTGGATGGAGTTTTAGAACAATGTATAAAGAAGGAAAGGGAGAACCACCAAACTAACCTAATGTTCTTTGTGGGATTACAGATCACTGAATGGGGCAGCAGAGAGGGTGCAGACCAGATTTCACTGGCAGGACCAAGAGGAATGATTCTCTATCCTGACTTCATAGGACTGGAGCCCCATCTGCACTGGAATCACCCAAAATGCTTTAAAACTTCTAAATTCCAATCAAGACCCTCTAAACTAGAAGCAGGGGTGGGGTAACGAGTCCTCAGGACACACTTCCTTTTTTTTTTTTTTTTTTTTTTGAGACAGGGTCTCGCTTTGTAGTTCAGTCTGGCTCTGAGCTCACTATGTAGCCCAGGCAAGCCTCGAACTCAGCAATCCTCCTGTCTCTGCCTCCCGAGTGCTGGGATTACAGGTGTGAGCCACCATGCCTGCCATTGTGGTGTGTGGTATTGATTGCTGGTGGGCGTGAGTCTCAACACCCAGCACTGTATGTGGTTACTGGGGATTGAATTCAGGACCTTGCGCTTGCGAGGCAGGCGCTGGAACCACTTAGCTAACCTTTTGGCCCAGGACACACTTTTTACAGTCTGCTAAGGTTTCCTATGCACATGAAAGGGTGAGATTCACTCTCCACTGTGCATTCATACTCAGCAGCATAATTGAAAGACAAAAAGAGAAAGAGGTGAGCATAGATCTATGAATGGATAGACAAAATGTGATACAAATAGGCAATGGCCGTTTTTAACCTTAAAAAAAAAAGGAAATTTTTATACTTGTTACTATATGGATAACATTTCAGGACATTAACTGAAATAAGCTAGTCCCTAAAAGAAAAAATATTATATTGTTCCACATATACGAGGTACCTAGAGTAATTAAATTTTCAGAGACAAAATAGAACAGACGATGCCATAGACTGAGGGAAGGGAAAATGGAGGATTCACAGGCACAGAATTTGCAAGGTGAGAGTTCTGGAGATGGGATGCATAAAAATGTACGTGTACTTCACGCTACTGAACCATATACCTAGAAATGACTAAGAAGGAGACTTTTATGCTATGTATGTTTTAATACAATTAAAAGTATTCAATATTTCCATACAATGCTGGAAAAAAATGATGAAATTTCCCTGGAAAACTGTCAGCAGTTCTGCAAAATGACCCACCAATCCCTCTCCTGGATGCATTCCCATGAGAAATGAACATGTAAGTTTACATAAAACACAAATGTCTACAGTAGCATTATTGTAACAGCAAAATTTGTAATAGTCCAAATGTTCATCATCTGATGAATGGGTAAATGGTGGCATATCCATATGGGATAGTAGTCATCCATAAAAAATAATGGCGTATTGATACATGCTGTAACATGGATCAGCATTAAAGAGTATGCTAAATAAAATAAGTGAGGCATACAGGACCAACATTATATGACTCATTTTATGTAATTTTCAAAATAGGAAAATTTAGAATCAGGAACCAGGTTAATAGTGACCCAGGGGGAAGCTTGAGAAAGAGGGGGCGGGGTAGAGGGAGTAATAACCATGGGAATGGGGTTCTTTTCTGGAGTGATAAAAATCCTTCCCAATTGATTGTGGTGAAGGTTTCATAGCTTTGTGACTGTCTGAAAATAAATGAATTATACAATTTATATGGGAACCTGTATAGTATGTGATATCTTAATAAATCTCATATTTTGAAAAAAGAATGACTGCCCTCTATAAATGAGAATACGTTCAGACCTTTGACATCTCTCTAGAAAGAAAACCCAAAAGTCCTATGGGAAAATCATCCCAGCCACTGGCAGACTCCACCATTAGAAACATCTCTTATCCTCACATAAGCCCTTCCTAGAGATGCTTAAGCCAACCCTTTTTGCTCTGGCCTCATTGTAGCTGAAAGAGAAGCAATTTTGAGAACGTTCTGTTGAATCTGAGAAGTATGACATCCAGGGCACAGGTCTGGCTTGCTGGTATTGTGCTCTACTTTGCTCACTGAGTAACGAAACCTTCAGAGGAGTCTAGCGTCCTTCCCCCCTGATCTCAGGGGCACCACGAGGGCCTGTAAAACAAGAGCATGCTGCTCACTGAGGTGCTCTGAGCCTGTGGAAAAGTCACAGCACCTCACAGTCCTTGCCACTTATGCTTCCACTGTGTTAATGTTACTTAACCATCCCATATTCCTGTGGATCAACTAAAACAGTCTTATAGGTGCTACTTCATTCTCACGCCATTAACTACACCATGTTGTGAAATGTCATTTGTTTTCATAAGATATTCTGCAGGCTCTTGCTCTTTTTTCATCCCAGGAAACTTCAACACCAGATAGGCCATATGAGCTTTTAAGCTTTGAAAGAAAAACCACAATTGCTCTTTTTTTCTGGAACACAGTTACTCATACCATGGTGCAGTAAATCATGTTCACCCCCATTGTTAAGTCAGGTTTTTATTCTCAGACTCTCAGAGAGGATCTCCTGTATCCAATGCCATGATGTCTCTTTACTGTGGAGCTGGATAGACCAGAGCTGCAAAGGAAGTCATTCTGCAGTTGGGCGACATTTGGGCCAGAAGGACTGCAGAACAGCGGGACGAGCTGTCATAGTAGGTTGTCCCATACTGGGCCCCAGCCTGGAGGCAGGCATTGGGGGTGGGCGGGTATGGATTTTGACCCGTTTTTCTGAAGAAGGGCAAAAAACACAGACCAAAGCCAGAGAAAAGCAAGAACAGGAGCTGAATCAAAGGTTAGTGTTGAAAAAAAAATCACTGTTTCTGTCCCTAAATTCTTGTTTTGAATGAAGCATGAGCAGATGGTAGGGTTCTGAAACTATTCAGAGAACATTCAATGGCTCTGAGGATTCCTGCCTCATGTAGAGAGGATTTCTGCCCTGCCTTTCCCCTTCCAGACATCAGCAGGACACTTTCATGTCAGGGAAAAGCTCATCTGGAGAAAAGAGCTGTCTGAATTTGTTCTTGTCAGGGCTGCACAGTACAAATCACCTTTCTCAGTTTAATGAAATCCAAGTCCCACAGCCTGATGCTTCTTCTTATGGGACTTCTTGTTCACTATGGTCCTACTTAGACCTACACCCACACATCCTGACCCACCATTTCAGCCATGCCTGTCCTCTCCCCATCTGGTGGAGGGCTTGACATATTTCCCACTGAATCTCTGCCCTCTCAAGTCTACCATTGAAGCAATCCTCTCCCCGTTCCAATTTAACCCTAAGGTGGAGTCTGCTGTGTGGGACACTGGCCTTCAAACTACTGAAAATTTAATCATGGACCAACCTTTAAAAACAATTCAGGGGTAGGCCAGAAATTTAGCTCAGTGGTTCCAGCACCTGCCTAGCAAGTACAATGTCCCTGGTTCGATCCCGGTAACCATATACAACAATACTGGGTGTGGTGGCTCATGCCCACCAGCAATCAGAACCATATACCGCAGTGCTGGGAGTGGTGGTTTGCGCCTGTAATCCCAGTACTCAGGAGGCAGAGGCAGGAGGACTTCTGTAAATTCGAGGTTTGTCTGAGCTACATAGTGAACTCAGGGCCAGCCAGAACTACAAAGCTAGACCCTGTCTCAAAAAAAAAAAAAAAAAAAATCAGGAATTTCTCCCATACTTAGTCAGTTTCTGGCATCTTTTTTTTTTACATTGAATTCTTTATTGGTACATTTTATAGATGGCTCACAATCACACTCAACATTGGGGAATTTGTACCAGTATATGACACAAATTAATTCTCATTTTTACCCATATCCCTACCCACACCATAACCCTCCACCTCCTATATACATGTTCTTTCTTTTTTTTTCAAATCATATTTGTTCTTTCCCCTCATTACTTTCCCCTACCACATTCCCTTTGGATATTCCTATTTTACAAAATCTGACATACATTCTAGAACTCATTTACATCTACAGGTTCTCATACCAGAGAAATGATGCAGTATTAACATATCTGTGATCTATTTATTACACTTATAAGTGTGTCCTCAAGGTATATCCATGTGCACATAAATGAATGAAACTTGTCATTCTTTATGGCAGAGTAATACTCAGTTTCATGGAAAAACCACATCTTCTTTATCCAGTTTCCAATTGATGGACATCTGGGTTGTTTTCAAGATTGGGCTATCACAATCTGAGCTGTTATGAACATGGGTATACATGTCTTTACAATATGATTCTTTTAATTCTTTTGAGTATATTCCTAGCAGGGGAATAGCAGGGTCCATTGGGACCCCTAGTCCTAGTTTTCTGAGAAATCTCCACACTGATCTCCACAATGGTTGCACAAGTCTACAATCCCACCAACAGTGGAGAAGCGTTTCTTTCTCCCCACAGCCTTTCCTGCATTTATTGCTGGTTGATTTCACTAGCAGCCATTCTCTGTGGAGTGAGATGAAATCTCAGGGTTGTTTTCATCTGCATCTCTGGAATGACCAGTGATGTTGAACATTTCTTCATATGCTTCTTGGCTGCTTTGACTTCTGCCTCTGAGAAGTGTCTGTTCATCTCAGATGCCCGTTTTTGAATTGGGTCTTTAAACTTGGGGGGACTGATTTGTTTAAGTTCGTTATGTATTCTAGATAGTAGCCCTTTGTCTGACAAACAGCTAGTAAAATTTTTTCTGATGTTGTTGGTTGTCTTTTAGCAGTGCCAGTGGTTTCTTTTGCTGTACAGAAGCTTCTTAGGAGGATAAGATCCCATTTGTTGATTCTTTCTGCTAGTTCTCACGCTATAGATGTTTTGTTCCTAAAGTCTCTGCCTAAGCCAATGTCTCCAAGAGTTTTACCTAACCTGTTTTGCAGCGGGTTTATTGTTTCTGTTTTAATGTTTAAGTCTCGAGTCCATTGCGATTTTAGTTTAGTACAAGGTGAAAGAGGTAGGTCTAGCTTTAGTTTTTGGCATGTTAAAGCCCAGTTTTTCCAGCACCATTTGTTAAAGAGGCTGTCTTTTCTTTATTGAGGATGTTTGGCTCCTTTGTCAAAGATAAGGTGGCTTAGTGTATCCAGGGTTGTTTCTGGATCTTGTATTCCATTGGTCCTCATATCTGTTACTTTGCCAGTACCACGCAGTTTTTATTACAGAGACTTTATAATACAGTTTCAAGTTGGGGATTGTAACACCCCCTGCCATGTCGTGGTTGCTTAGAATTGCTTTTGCTATTCTAGGTCTCTTGTAGTTCCAGATGAATTTCTGGATTATTTTCTCTAGCTTAGTGATGTATGGTGTTAAGATTTCAATCAGAATTGCATTGAATCTGTGTAGCAGTTGTGGGAGGATAGCCATTTTGACAATGTTGGTTCTCCCTACCAGGAACAAGGGATGTCTTTCCTTTTTTCTAATAACCTCTTCTATCTCCTTTTTCAGAGTCCTGTAGTTTTCAGAATAGAGGTCCTTCACCTCCTTTGCTAGATTGGACTGTTCAGTCTAAGCCTGCAAGAGCATGTCCTGGTATGCTGCGGACAGCCTTCTCTTTCTGATGACTACACCCACACTCACAAGTTAAAAGAGGAAAGGTTCACTTTAGTTCACTGTTTGGACACGTTTCAGCCCACATTTGACTGGTTCTAAGGCAGGGCACCATGGCAGAGGAGCATAGCAGAGAAGGAAACAGTTCATAGAACTGCAGAGAGGAAGCAGCGAGGCTTTCTTCTTTCTGTTTTGATTCCATCCAGGATAGGAGCCTATTGGTTGGTGCCACCCACACAGGGTGTGTGTGGGGGTGCTTCCCTCTTCAGTAAATCATCATCCACAGCCAGGACCACGCTAAAGTGGTCAGCAGATGGATTCCGTTTCAAACACCCATGATCCAGTCACTCCTGAGTCCCACGTATGGGCACATGAGGCTTTGGAGGGACATCTAGATATAAGCCATAGCATTGTGAAATCTGTATTTCAGTTATCAGCTGTCTTTGCACTTACGCAAGTGTTTCTTTGCAGCCATATTTTTATTTAAAAAGCAGGGAAATGAAAGCTACACAGAGAAGGACTTCTCAAGAGAAAGAAGAAAGCACCTAATTAATTTTGTGAAAGTACTTTCCAATGAGTTCAATCTGCAAGCAAATTGCGTTTGAATCTTACACCTGAATGCTTTGTCAGTTAATTATTTCTATCACCTGCCTGTCCCTTGTAGCTAGTTGAGCTGGCAGACTTTCAAACAGATCTGAGTTCCCTATGGGATTTAGGGTCTTACCTGATGATACTAGAGCACACTAGGAGTTACCTACTTTCTGTCAATTCTTTTTATCATAATTTTAGAACTTAGTTACTGTTTATATAAGGTATATATTTGCACAACATTAAATTCAACCTGTTAGCCACTTTAAAAGTGTACAGGTTAGTGTTTTTTAGTAAATTCACAATGTTATTCCACCATCATTATTAATATAATTCCAGAACTTCACCATCCCCCCAATACATTCTGTGTTTAAACAGTCACACCCCATTTCCTGCCCACCTCATACTAAGTGTCTTTTGTTCTGCAGATAGACTGTACATCTCATATAGTACTTGCCACACCCCTTGAAATATTTAACACAGTTGCGTGAACAACTAACCCTAACCAGGTGTCTGTAGATATTGTCTAATTAAAAGATTGATTGTCCTTAATTGTCTGGGAGAAGCCATTGGAGGGAGGCTGGAGAACGAAAGGAAAGCGAATCACTTTTGTCCTTATAAAGTGACTAAACCTGTGAGCAATTTTGTCAGCCACATTATTTCTAGATGGAATTTACCAAGCATGGAATGCCACATAATACCGTTTTGGATTTGCCCTGTGGGAAATTTATGATATAAAACAAATTAAACCAGCTCTATTCACTCACGAGGAAAAAGACACTTGAAAAAATCTGAAGAAGTGCAAGTTGTTATACTTCAATACCTGACCACTCTTACAGTGCTGAAAAGTCAAGTTCTGTCAGAATGACTTTAATAAAGAGATAAGGATCATTTATCATCGCCAGAGTGGCTATTTATATGCAAATAGGCACAAAGTGTTTCTTAAAGAGTTTGTGCTCTTAAATTTCTTAAATATTCTCTTTGCAACTTCAAATATTGCAATGGGTTTTCAATGGGAAAGGAGTTAATTTCCAGGTCAGCCCGTGTATGAATTATCAACAAAAACATCAATCATTTTATTTATATAGAATTACCTATATGCACTAGCACTGATATGCATTATCAATTAGCAGATTATTTTTGTTTTTTAATTAATTAAGGATGGCATATTTTAGATATACATGACTACTTTTAGATATACATAATGACTACATCATAGGAAATTTGTACCTGTACACAATATATCTTGATTCTTTTTTCTTCCCATTTCCCTACCCTCCCTTCAGCCCCTCTTTCCCTCCTTATTTACAGAAACTGTTTCCATTTTTTACTTCTTTTCTTGTTCTATTTGTTTTTCCTTCCTTCCTTCCTTTCCCCCCATACCTTCCTAGTTCCCTTCCTCATTTGAACATTTTCTATTATTTCAATATATCTATTAAACATTTTGGTCCTTACTTACACTTTCAGGTTCTCATGCCTGGAAACAATATGGTATTTACACATGTCTCCAATTTCACGTAAGAGTATGCTTTCAAGGTGCATCCGATTAGCTATAAATGTCTCAAGTTTATCCTTCTTTATGGGTGAGTACTATAGCTTTGTATAGGGAAGCCAGATCTTCTTTATCCATTCATCAGTTGACAGGCATTTGAGCTATTTACAAGATTTAGCTCTTACAAACTGCCACTATAAACATGGGTATGCATATATTGGTGTGCTAACATGCTTTTCTTTTGGGACGAACCCAATAAGGGAAATGAAAACTCATTTGACTCACAGAGTCAAATGAAAACTCTCATTTTAGTTTTGAGGAATCTCCACACTGATTTCCACAGTGTTGCACCAGTCTACACTCACAGCAAGAGTGGAAAAGGGCTATTTTTCCCCACAGTCTCACTATCATTTGTTATTGGGTGATTTGTTGATGATAGCTGTTCTTTCTGGAGTGAGAGGCAAACTCAGTGCTTTTATTTTGGATCTCTTGAATGACCATTTTCCATATCTTTATTTGCTGTTTGTACTTATTTACCTGAGAACTGTCGATTCATCTCAAATGCCCATATTTGGATTGAGTCTTTAAATTTGGGAGAGGGTCTGATTTTTTTTTTTAGTTCTTTATATTTTCTAGATATTAGTCCTTTGGGGAACAGTTGGCAATTTTTTTTCTCTCTGATGGTAATTCTCTTGCTCTCCAAAAGCTTTTTAATAAGATGAGATACCAGTTGTTGATTCTTTGTGATATTGCCTGTGCTATTAGGGTACTGTTCATAAAGTCTATGCCTACACCAATGTCTTTAAGAATTCTATTTTATCTTCCAGTAGAGTTAGTATTTCTGTTTGAATATTTAGACACACTTTGATTTCAGTTTAGTGCATAGTGAAAGATATGGGTCTATTTTAATCTTGGGTATGTGGAAAGCCAGTTTTTCCAGCACCATTAAAGAGGTATCTTTCTTCCAGTCCAGGAGTTTGGCTCCTTTGTCAAAGATAAGCTAGTTGAGTATTTCTGGAGCTGTTTCTACATTTTCTAATCTGCTCCATTGATCCCTGATCTGTTTTTCATGCTGTTTTTACCCTCGTGGCTTTGTGGTATAATTTCAAGTCAGGGATTATGATATCAGGTTATCTTAGTTAAGAGGTGCTATCATATGACATACAGCATATAATGTAATGTATTTTTTTTTTTTTTGCCTTTTTGGAGACAGGGTCTTGCTTTGTAGTTCAGGCTGGCCCTGAGCTCACTATGGTGCCCAGGCAAGCCGCCGCGAACTCAGCAATCCTCCTGTCCCTGCCTCCCGAGTGCTGGGATTACAGGCGTGAGCCACCACGCCCAGCATTATATGTGGTTACCGGGGATCGAACTCAGGTCCTTGTGCTTGCAAGGCAGGCGCCAGAACCACTGAGCTAACCCTCCGGCCCTAATGTAATGTATTTTTAAGTAGCAGAGCCTAAGGTAATGATATTTCACTGTAATGTCCAAAGATATGGAATCTTAAACACAACTAACAATTCTAAGCATGATCTTTTGCCACCAGTCAAGGTCAGGAAAGTTCACTAGAGGTTTGGGAGCCAGGAGGAAGACACAGAGCTCTTGGAATGTCTGATAGGCCTGCACTATGTCTACAGCCTGGAGAACAATTCTGAAAACACCCATTGCCTTATATAAGACATGGCACAATTTATATAACAAACTATTTGTTTATATATTCTTCCCATATGCATAGGGTACATGCTGACTTACTAGCAAGAGGAAGGTCTAGGCAAAAAGCCTAACTTTAGCCACCTTGACTACCTTGACTGCCCCCTCAACCTTGTATGTGCAGATCTACTACTATATTCTGTATTTTGTATTTATTGTCTACTTATGGAATTAGCTCCATGAAGTTGAGAATAGTGTTTGAGTCATGCATGTGATTAAAAGGACAGGAACTAAAGACAAGAACTAAAGAACTTTTCAGCCCACGTGTAACCTCTACACAGTTCCCATGTCTTCATTCATGCCTACTGGTTCCACATATTTTGCACCTCACCTATTATTATGGAATAATAACTGTTGACTTCACAAGAATATTTGTGGAGATGTTTTTTTCCCACCCCAAGTAATATATCAAGTCTTCATGTTTGCTAAGTCTTAATATCAGGAAATTTCTAAATCTAAATCCTTTCACAGGTAACACAGCCTATTTCCATCATGTCCAGAGAAGACACAAAAACCTATACAAAGTTAATCTGAATGATTTTTTTCTTATGAGAATAAATTCTGAAAGTTGCAGTGAAGTCAGCTTTTCTCTTGATAAAGCTTATATGTGGAAAAGGAACCATCTTTCTAAAAGCAATTGGTTTGCTCATTGAGCACTCAGAGCTGAAAACAAGATGATGAATCTTAGTCTATAAAACTCTCTCAGTGGCAATTTCTTTGTCAAATAAAATCAAACCAGGTGGATGCCAGTTAATTAAAGTCAAAAGGGAAAGAGAAATAGAATAGTGGGGAAAACTAATGGCTTTCATGGATAGAATATCACATTATTTGGGAGGATTGGGAGGAGGGTCATCAGAATTTGGGATTGAGACTAGAAAAAGTCATCTGCGAAGATAAAGTTAACAAGCAAGTGCCAAAAAGTGCATGTGAACGAGTATCTGCAGAAGTAATCAACACCATGATAAGATTAATAAATAACTTTCTGGTGAGAATCAGATGCTTCCTAAAACCTGGAAAGGAACTAGGGTGTCTCCTCAACCTTCCAACATGGAAGGAAAGAATTATCTTGGACATGTGTGGTCTAAAGGATTAAAAATTTCCAAGGTGGGGCCAGAGATTTAGCTCAATGGTTCCAGTGCCTGCCTTACAAGCGCAAGGCCCTGAGTTCGATCCCGGTAACCACATACAAAACCACAGCCATCAATACCACATACCACAGTGCTGGGTGTGGTGGCTCATGCCTGTAATCCCAGCACTTGGGAGGCAGAGGCAGGAGGATAGTGAGCTGAGTGGCAGCCCGAACTACAAAGTGAGACCCTGTCTAAAAAAAAAAAAAAAAAAAAAATTCCAAGGTGAAGTTCTCAAAATGAAATGGAGTTGTTCCATATAAAGTGAAGTAAGAAAAGTCAAGGATTGAGACTCAGTGCCTGGGGTGCGGGTCTCTTGTTCTGAGCTGTGTGGGAATGTGGGGTTGTCTGGCCACTTCATCAGAGGTGTTCTCTTCATGTGTAGACCTGACACCTACTAAGAACTTGCTAGGACAGAGGAGCATGCAAACATCACTGGAACCCTTCTCTTCTATCTGGACCCATGGAGAAATCTTATGAAACTGTTTTTTTAATAGTAATTTTTCTACTGATGAAAAGATCTGCTGATTATTGGACAGGAATACAGGCAGTCCCTGAATTACAATGATTTGACTTACAGATTCTTATTTTTACAGATGGTGCTATTTTCACTTTGAATATAGTACTTAATAACTGACACAAGATACTCAACACAGCTCTAAGGTAGCCTTTGTGTTAGATGGCTAGATGTAGGCTAATGTGCACTGAGCACAGGGAGGTAGGGCAAGCCAAGCTATGATGTTTGATAGACAAAGTGTGTTAAATACACTTCTGATTTAACAGTATTTTCAACTTAGGATAAGTCACTAGAGCATCGTGCCATGTTAAATCAAAGTATCTAGTACCACTTCTTGGCATTTAAATTCATCAGGACAAATAAAAAGTATTGTAAACTGGAAATCAGTCCATTGTAAATTTGGTCAGTTTTTAAAAAATCTTTTTGTTGTTGCTCCTTGCTGTGTCTAGTCATGGTAAATTTACCACAAGGAAAGAAAATAACACTGGCCAGTGTGCAAAGCTGGTGAACAGGTCTGGCCCTCTGCCAACTGCTTCTGCTAAGTACATATTTCATAACACATATAAACAGTCCTTGGCTTTCAGCTCTTTCAATCCCTAATATTTAGCAGTTTAAACTCTACGTAGATGGTGCATTTTTTTTACAGTGTTTGACATCAAGATGATATAGTTCATATTTCTTATATCTGATGTTAATTTTTGGTAAGATTAATACAAGTACTTTTGTGTTGTTAAAAACTAAAGAAATTTTAAGAACTTTAAGAAAGCGCCAGAGATTTACCTCAGTGGTTCCGGCGCCTGCCTAGCAAGTGCAAGGTCCCTGGTTCGATCCCTGGGAACTGCATACAATAATACTGGGCATGGCAGCTCCTGCCCACCGGCAATCAGTACCACATACCACAAATGCTGGGCTTGATGGCTCACGCCTGTAATCCCAGCACTTGGGAGGCAGAGGCAGGAGAATTGCTGAGTTCAAGGCTTTCCTGGGCTACATAGTGAGCTCAGGGCCAGCTTGAACTACAAAGCAAAGTGAGACCCTGTTTCAAACAAAACAAAACAAAATAAAAAAATGAAGGGCCAGAGGGTTAACTCAGTGGTTCCGGCGCCTGCCTCGCAAGCGCAAGGTCCTGAGTTCGATCCCCGGTAACCACATATAATGCTGGGCGTGGAGACACGCCCACCAACAATCAACACCGCATACCACAATGCCTGGCGTGGTGGCTCACGCCTGTCATCCCAGCACTCGGGAGGCAGAGACAGGAGGATTGCTGAGTTCGCGGCGGCTTGCCTGGGCACCATAGTGAGCTCAGGGCCAGCCTGAACTACAAAGTGAGACCCTGTCTCAAAAAGCAAAAAAAAAAAATGAAGCCAGCAGCTTATACAGATCTTTATTACACAGAACTGGATTAATTTTTAAACACTTCACAGAATGGGTCTACAAGTTTGTATGTATGGAAAGAGGGAACAACTTGGAAGATCATCCTAAGACAAGAAACAGTGGTGGGATTCTCAGCCGAATTCAAGAAAAATAAGGCCCAGGCTCATCTGTGGGCTAAGGCAGGAGACAAGTAAATGAGAAGTTTGTTATAGGATAAGCTTTGACACACAAATGGCAGGTAGATAATGGGAAGCACGTCAGCAACAGATTTTGCACATGGGTGGCCTATATAGCAGCTAACTTGTGCTAATGATAAACCCCCAGGGTTGAATATTGGTAGAAATCTTGACTAGAAAGAAAGAGTATAGGAGAACCACATGAGTAGTTGATTAAAAAAAACAGCAATGAGCAAACCGGCTTTGCCAGGGTCTGACGATTCACTCTGGGAATAGGAGTACAGATTTAGAAGAAAGAGAGTGTGCAGGGCTCAAGTCGACGTGCTTCCTTCGATGGTACCGCATGGCGGAGGTGTCCTGGGCTGCATATTCAAAACATCGGTCGCCCAAACTCAGTCACTGTTGAGACGCTATGACTGTCCATCCTGGGGACGGGCATCAAGCGGGAAGTCCGAAGCAATCTGGGGCGCGCGGCCCCTTTACTCAAAGGAACATACACATTCTGAGGAATGAATTTCAGCTTCCAGGAAAGAGCACGGAGATCTGTAAGTTATGAAATATAGACCAAGAGTGAATAGGACTTGGGGAGCACAAAGGAGCCGGAGGAAGTGGGAGTCCGGCTTCTGCTAAGGATATGGGGTAATTACCCCTAGAGAAACGGAGCACGTGAGAATGCACTCCTGATTTACTCCCTACCTCCTGGGAACAGAGGCACAATGAACGGGCCGGGCCGGGGGTAATGACAGGGTAGTGCTGCTTCTCCGCAGCCAGCGGCGTGCAGCCAGGTACTTAGGACATTTGAATAACACTGCTGGGACTCCCTGCTGAATCCAGAAGCTGCCAATCCTCATTCTTTCATAAATACTACAATTAAACTTTAAATAAATCTTGGGAGGCTGCTGAGGAACAGTCAGTGAGAATTTGGAGCAGGTGGTTGGAGTTGTAAAACCAGGCTTGGGGCAAAGCTGGGCTCATTAGAGTTGCTGACTCTGCAACCTGGTGTTTGGGGGTTGTTTTGCTGGGGTAAGGGGAAAATAATAAAAAAGAAATTGATTGTGTGCTAACTAAATGGCCCTTGGCAAGTCAGACTCACTCCAATGACAGACCGAAGCCTGTGAAGTGGGAATGGCGACACAAAGGCACTCACCACCAAACCTTGAACCACGAGCAGTCTTTTGCCTGAGAGAAGTTTAACAATGCAGCCATAGCCTCGGCGCCAGCTCCCACCGTCCGCTTCACTTTTTCGGTAAACTTTGTCTTATACAAAACTCAACTCAATGGAGACAGCTTTTAAAAACATAGCTTCATTTTATAGGAAAGGGTGACCATTATAGTGTTTAATATGTAAAAGTCTCTTGCTAAAACCCTCCAAACTCCAGCACCCCCCGTTCTGTCTGGGTGACGGCGAACCTCCTAATGGTAACAAGCAGCCCACCGAGGCAGGTGTGCCATAGGCTCGCCACCACCTCGTTAAAGCTTATTAAAACATTTGAACAATACTCTCTTGTCATCTTTTGCTGTACGGATTCCAGGGTTGGAGTGCTTAGGTTTAGAGCTGATTCTGGCCACTTGTTTCCCAAATCTCATCACGTTCCTCCTTGTGGCCGTCCAACACGTACTTCCATCCTCCCGACTCTCCACCCGCTGCCTCTTCCGTACCGGCGCTGACATGGCTTCCACATACTCCCCCAGAGGGTTTCAATCCATTTCTCAAATCAGAAACCGACGGTCATCTTTGATGTCACTATCACTCAATCAAGTTATTAGTTCTCCTGCCTAAATGGCATAAACAGATCTCCCTCCCATTTTTAGCCCAAAGCCACTGCCTAAATTAGACCTGTAGTCCTCCAGTTTAACACACACACACACACACACACACACACACACACACACACACACACACACAGAGGCTGAGACATGGTAAAAGCTAATTAGGGACTCATGATTTTTCAACACTCAGCTTTCGATTTCCATGAAGAACTAATCATGTGCATTGTTTGTCGCTCAGCTTCAGAGGTATTTCTGACCACACCTGGAGTGGGTGTGTATGCAGGGTGGGTTCCTTGGTAGCTCTGATGTCCACCCAGAATTAGCAACCCTTGGCGTGGGCTCTCACTCTTTCCTGTCAGTCATGTTCACCTCTCGCTGGACCTTGGGCTTTCAGTCCCTCACCACTAAGCTACCTTCAATTGGCGGCCTTCAAAGATTTTTGGTTGTATAATCTTTAAAAGTTAAAAATTCAGCAGTTATAATACATGACTATTTGTTTTATAAGTTATATAATGAACTATTAGACTAATATGAAATGTACTCAATAAATAAAAAATTTAAGTTGACATACCAGTATCTATGTGTTAACATTTTTTCTTTTCGTACTCTGTTTGATGTTAGACGCTAATTCTGGGAACTCAGCTGTAGAAACTGGTCTAACATGGAGCTCGATCTTGTCCCTCTGCTCTAGTATCTGACACTGGTTTCCCAGCATGCTTAGAACAACCCCAAATTCTTCAGCCTCACAGGTGCACTTGCTCTGTAATGCCAACTTCTCTGGGATGACCTCTCTATAGAGTACCACTCCTTCTTCACAGAGGGACTAACATCTGTTTTTTTTTATTTTTTGCTTTTTGGAGACAGGGTCTCCCTTTGAAGTTCAGGCTGGCCCTGAGCTCACTATGGTGCCCAGACAAGCCGCCGCGAACTCAGCAATCCTCCTGCCTCTGCCTCCCGAGTGCTGGGATTACAGGCATGAGCCACCACGTCCGGCATTGTGGTATGCGGTATTGATTGTTGGTGGGCGTGTCTCCACGCCCAGCATTATATGTGGTTACGGGGGATCGAACTCAGGTCCTCGCGCTTGTGAGGCAGGCGCCGGAACCACTGAGCTAACCCTCCGGCCCCTAACATCTGTTTTTCTAACCATCCAAATCCTTGTTAGTTTTCAAGACCTGGCTCAAACACTCTCCTCAGTCGGACTTTCCCCAGACCTCCAGACAGGCAGATGAGTGTTACTAATTTCACAAGTTACTCTAACTCTGAGTCTGCACTTCTCTTTTAATGATGCATACAGACTTTTCATACTCCCTATTTTTGTGGCCATTACTGACCAGTTTCTCTCATTGGAGAAGGAATTTTTTCTTATTTTATCTTTCCTCCCCATGCTGGGCCAGTAGGTGTTGTCTGCTAATACTGAAGGCAAGGATGAATTGATGAATGAATAAATGAGCAAATAAAGAGCTGTCATGTATTTCTGAATTCCGTGTTGAAGCATTTAGTTTGTTTCCTGCTGCATCTTGGTAAGAGAGTCTTTGCTTTATTTATTTTAGCTCAGTGGATTTTTGTACAATTCCAAGTGGTTTTTCAAAATTCTCTTTGGAACCATTAAGTATGCCTTGTCACACTGCCTCCTGTTCCTTTGCTGATCCCCCAAAGCCTTCTTAAAACTATTGCTGCAATTAGCCACAGAGAAGAAGGCTAGGGAGCCTGAGAGGGCCAGCGTGAAGCCGCCTGGAAGCCCCATCCCTCTGGCTGGGCCACAGCCCACAGCTAAGACAAGCAGTAATGACAACAACTTCTCTAAGTTGGCCAGGCAGATATGCGTTGCTTTTCTGCCATAAATCAGAGTTTCTCAATCATTTCTACACTTTCATAACCTAATATTAAAAAAAAAAAAAGCGTGTATGTCTAGGTACCATGCCAGTGATTCCAGATGGCCTGGGGTATGGATTTGGCGTGGAATTCCTAAAAGACTTCTAGATGATTCAAGTGCCCAGCCAAGCTTAAAAACTCTTTCTCTAAATCCAAGTTCCTTCTAAATGTGTTTTCCTCCCACTAATCTGGCCTGGTTCAGTTTGAATGACCTCCTCTATGTCGGACATCTCCACTACTCTCAGTCTCAGAGTAGGTTGGGGCAGTTCTGTAGACAAGTAAAACAGCACACTCCGTGGTGCAATACCTTGAGTTTTAGTTATGGAGAACGGCACTTCCTTAAGGAGTCTGAAATGGTGCTTCCCTAAAACTGCATTCTAAAGGCATTGAGAAAGCACCATGCACTTTACTGGTAACTGTTATCTCAGGGTAATATCTATGGCCTATGAAAAGGACACTAAGAATCTCCAAAGGGTCTTTGCACAGCACAAGATAGATGTACTTTTCTAGATCATTCATTGGGAAAATACCAAGAAACTGACATATTTCTTTTTGTTTGTTTGTTTGTTTGTTTTGAGACAGGGTCTTGCTTTGTAGTTCAGACTGGCCCTGAGCTCACTATGGAGCCCAGGCAAGCCGCCGCGAACTCAGCAATCCTCCTGTCTCTGCCTCCTGAGTGCTGGGATGACAGGCGTGAGCCACCACGTCCGGCATTGTGGTATGTGGTGTTGATTGTTGGCGGGGTGAGTCTCCACGCCCAGCATTGTATGTGGTTAACCGGGGATCGAACTCAGGACCTTGTGCTTGTGAGGCAGGCACCGGAACCACTGAGCTAACGCGCCTAAAACCTGTTTGTTTGTTTTTTGAGACAGGGTCTCAAAAAAATTTGTAGGTCAGTCTGGCCCTGAGTTCACTATATAGCCCAAGCAAGCCTTGAACTCAGCAATCCTCCTGCCTCTGCCTCCTGAGTGCTGGGATTACAGGCGTGAGTCACCATGTGAAGTTTAACACATTTCTTAAACAGTATGTATGTGAGTAAAACTGTATGTAAGATTTATGTATTCATAATCTTTCTGGCAACTTTCTTGGAGTCACAAAAATCACTAGAAGACCATAGAGTCCAAGATCATAGCTGCATATGCCCTCATTTCCTTTTGGATATTAGAAAACTAAACTCAGTTAAGACCTATAATGCATCTCAAGGTTGTGCCAAGGTTAGGATGACTGTCACGGAGCATGGCAGTGAGGGAGATGGGGCGCAGCACTGGTGGAAAGTGGGTAAAGAGAACCCGCTGGTATAGGTTCTGACCTCTTGGACCCAAAATTTCAGGGATCCCCCAACCATACAATTCACATTACAGTTCCTGAATTCTTTCTTTTATCTGCATAGGAAATGAAAGGCAAGGGATACAAATTTGAGAATTTGAAAAGCAGAGGTCCCCAATCAGGTACCTGGCTTGCTCAGACTTAGCAACAATCGGAAACATGGTTACTGAAATCAAGGGAGTAGACTTTCCTGTCTGGATTATAATGATGTTTTTGTTCACCATGATCATCTTTTCTCTGGGCCTGATACATGGTGTGTGAGGCAGCATGGTCAATAGGCTTGAAATCTGACCCTTGACAGAACAGAATCTAAACGCTTTCTATTAGCCATGGTAGACCTACTTCCCTCAATTTAGCCTTTGGGAAAGCAACAGCAAATTCTGCCATATTACTCCTGACCTCCAGAGGTAGCTGGCAGTATCAATACATTATTATGCAAAAGAGTATCCATCTTCATTTGTCATAAGCTTACCTCTTTCTATTTTGAGATATTCTTTTGAAGGAATTGTTGTCTTAAGCTAGTATTTATCATATTAGTGGGTCAGAATGCATAGACATATGTCTTTTTTGTCAGTTTTTATGTTTCTTTCTTACTCCCCCTCCCTCACCTAAGAAACAGGGTCTCATTAAATCGCAGAGCCTGGCCTTGAACATGTGGTACTCTTGTCTCAAGCATTCAAGACTACAGGGGTCTGCCACTGTGACCCCTCTATATATTTAAAGCAAGTAACTGCATACTCACTGAACACTACACTTCCGATTCGTCACAGTTCGAAAATGTTAAAAGAAAAAAACTGTGTGTGGTAAAAGACACATTGCCTCGGGCCAGAGGGTTAGCTCAGTAGTTCCGGCACCTGCCTTGCAAGCCCAAGGTCCTGAGTTCGATCCCCGGTAACCACATACAATGCTGGGCGTGGTGACTCATGCCCACCAACAATCAATACCGCATACCACAGTGCCGAGCATGGCGGCTCATGCCTGTAACCCCAGCACTTGGGAGGCAGAGGCAGGAGGATTGCTGAGTTCCAGGCTTGCCTGGGCTACATAGTGAGCTCAGAGTCAGCCTGAACTACAAAGCGAGACCCTGTCTCAAAAAAAAAAAAAAAAAGACACATTGCCAAGAATGATGGGCTAAGCATGTTCAAATTGAGGGGGAGTATTTTAAAAAAGACCAATGGCAATGTGTCATTTATTATAGTGAATTTTTGTTGTTTAAAAAGTGTGCATTTTAATCAGCCCTTATTGACCAAATGTTAGTTGCAATTTCTGTCAAATAAAAGCATCCATCTTATTCACTAGATCTGGCCCCATGCAATTTCTGGCTCTTCCCCAAACTCAAAATAACCATGAAAGGTAACGCTGAACAGCTTCAGGATGTAGATGCAGTCACCACAGCACAACTAATGTATTCATGAGAGAGGACTTCCAGAACTGCTTCAGAAGGTGGCAAGAATGATGGGATAAGTGTGTTCTAAGTGAGGGGGAGTATTCTGAGAGGAATTAATGATAATGTCTCTTTTACTATAATAAAATTTTTAAAATTTTAAAATTAATTTTGATCATATCTTGCATATGCATCTGACACACACAGTCACTGAATGCTTATTGAGCATGAAACCACTGCTCCATCCCAGGGACACCTGTGGTCACTATAGGTTCTGACCACAGCTTGTATATTCATATCGACGTTATCTAGCCCTGTATTTTTTTTCTAGTATGAATAAAGCGGATGCTCAAGTTATGACCAACCTGACATATGAACAACTTGAGTTAATTATGGTAATATAAGATTCATCTGCTTCTTGTTATGTACAGTGCATACTCAGACAAACATCCAAATCTCAGCGTATCAACTTAGTTACAACCAGCCCCCAGGAACCAGTTGAGTTCATAAGTCAAAGGTCCACTGTTTTTTATTTTGACAAAAATGAACTTTACAAAAAGATATTACATTCCCAAACTTCCACTTACCTAACAGTGCAAGAGACAAAGAATTTTTGACTCAGTTTCAGGCATGAATTAAACAGTAACAGATTTTTAAGTTACATGAGCTGGTTATACTTTTATGATATTTGATAGAGTTTGGAATATAATGAGTATGCTTCAAAGTCCCACAAAAGGGAAATACACTCTCTGTGACTTTTTATTCGGCAGATGAATAATAGAAACACAAAAGTCACTCAAAGGGAAAAGAAGGGAAGAAAAATTATTCAATTTAGAAAGACGGCAAAATTCATGAATATTTTGTTGTTATCAGAAATTCTCATGGATCTCATGCCAGAGAAAGGAGAAGGATGCAGGCATAAGTATGACGTTTAAAAATATGTACATATGACATCATGACAACTGTTTGAGTTAGAGAGTAACCAGTATCTATATTTACTGTAGGATGGAATATTAATGCAAATTAAAACACTTGAAAACTGACTCCTAGTTATTCAAAATAATCACCTTTCTCCAAAAGCAATTACAATTTTGTAGTCTGTTTCTCTAACTACAGTTTTGAGAAATGTAGGAATTTCTAGCCTTTTGAGTTCATTAATATGGTTCAAGTATTTTTCTTCTTATGATTTCAAAGTGATTTAATTTTTCCATATTTTCTCCCTTTTCCCAAGTAAATTACTTTTATTTTTTAAAAAAACATATCCCAAATTATTTCTCCTAATCTTTTCTTAATATTTATAGATATGATCAAAATATAGGTGACTGTTTAAATTAAAAGGAATTATTACAGTAAAAGACAAGCATTAATTCCTCCACACATGCCCTTTCCCTTTGAACATATATATTCCACTATTATTGTCAGTTTCCACTTTTGTGTCTTAAGGAGGTGTGATCAAAAATACAGTGAATGTTGTTGTCAAGTGCATTCTCATAAAAATATACAGTGCGCTTTCCTTCACTGGATCTGGTATCATGTGACTTCTGTCCTCCCCCAAGGTAAAAATGAACATGAATGGTCAAATTTTAAATTGACACAGGACATTCAGGGAGTTATGATGAGGCACTTCCAGACATGAAAGAGGATTTCTAGCATTGCTTCAGAAAAGGGCAACAGCAATAGAGTGTGTTTCAAGCAAGAGGAGTATTTAGAGAGGGATGAATGTCCTTGTGTCTTTTATTGTAATGTATTTCCAAAACTTTAAACATTATCTATACTTTCCAATCACATTTATAGTTTTACATCTAAAACTTAAAATTTAAGATTGTACATATTATAATTATCTCATATATATGTTTTTTCTTCAGTACTAAAGAGGGATCCCAGGGCTTTGAGCATGCTAGACAAATGTCCTACCACTGAATGACAACCCCAGCCATGTAATTTACTTTGTTAAAAATGGTTTTGGTGACAGAGTGTCACTGTGCAGTCCAGGGCCTGAACTCACTAAGTAGCTCAGGCTAGCCTCAAATGTACACAAATCTTCCTACCTCAGTCTCCAAGTACTGGGATTACAGGTGTAAGCTACCACAGCTTGCTTGGTGAAGATTCTGAGATATAGGCATATACCACCACATGCCATATTTAAATTTTTATGTAAATTTAAGAACATAAAACATTCTTATGAATTATTATAGGTACACACCTATAAACTGAAAAGCATGCAAAGGGAAAATAGTATCAGCTCTAGGGTTATATTCAACTCTAGCCATGATTTTCTGTTCTCTCCTAATACTCCCTGGCCATCAAGGTCAGAGTTCAAGAAATTTAGTATTGTATGAAAGTCACAAAAGTATCTATCACAAATGTAGACTCCTTGACTTTAACTCTGGTATAGAAGGTCTGAGTTGGGGTTGATGAGCACACATTTAAAAGCCCAGCAGGATCAGCTGCAAGTGATTCTAAATTGGAGCTTCTGAATATGCACAGCTGGCAGGTGGATAGAGCAGCCTGAAGAGGCTGGCAAGGTCAGCGCTGGCACAGGATTTGGAGTGATTCGTGCCTCAGCAGCATGAAAACTTTGGTGCAGATAGGAGAATCCAGGCAAGAGTGTAGTGAAAAAGTGTAATGGGCTAAGGAGGGAAAGCCAAAGTGGAAGGAACAAAAGAAAGAGGAGACGTCTACCAAGGACAGAGATTGGAAGGCTGGAGAGGGTAAAGAGTAGAAAGCACCAGGCCACAGAAGCCAAGGTTGCAGCGTTAACAAGGAGGGAGTGCTCAGCAGGACCACGAGAAACAAAATGACCAGGGTAGCGCAGGCCAGCAAATCTGTGCATGCACAGGCTGTTGTGGGCATTCCAACGTTTCCTGGAAGCCAGGGTTATTTGGCAAATTGCGTTCCAAGCACCTGTCATATTGTAAATAATCAATGTCTGGTGAACTGAATTGTCCTGACAAGAATATTTGCCATAGAGGGATTTTGGAGCTCAGCTACAACTTGGTTCCAGCAAGTACCCTAATTAGGATGGGCAAATGTTGTATGGATCCAGTTACCACAATGGAGATTTAATTGTTACCAAATCAATAAGGTGGCTATTTTGAGCCATCTGCCGAGATATAGTAATGACCTTTGACAGTGCCTAACCCTCGTGTATCATAGTATGCTGGAATATGGCCAGTAATTCTTAAAAAGGCAAAGGCCTTTAAAATAATTGAGTCTCCAAGAGTGTTCTCCCCTCCCCCAAAATTCTCTCTCCTGATCTCTTATAAACACATGTAGTCATGAGGTAAAAAAACCACACCGAAGGGGATAAATGGCTCTCCAAAAACACTCATGTTGGTTGCCGTGACACTTGTTTGCTAAATTTTATTGAATAGAGAGAAAAAATCAGTTAGAAACCAGGGGAAGAACTTACACAGGAACATAAAACATTTCTGCCTCACAATGCCTGGAACTTTCCCACAGCTGTACAGTAAGTGGAGAGGGTTGTCGTGAGCGTTCCTCAGTGGAGTTCTAAGGAAAGTCCCATTGTTCCATCCCACCTCCTAATATCCCTTCTGTAATCTGATCTTCTCAACACCAAAGCAGCTTGTTAGAGTGGTAAAAATGTGCCTCGTTACCTGGAACTTTAGTACGAATGACACTGAATGGTTCTTGGTTCTAATCTAGTTTTCTTTGAACCAGACAGCATTTTGCTTTTTTTTTTTTTTTTTTTTTTTTTTTTTTTTTTTTTTTTTTTTTTTTTTGCTTTTTGAGACAGGGTCTTGCGTTGTAGTTCAGGCTGGCCCTGAGCTCACTATGGTGCCCAGGCAAGCCGCCGCGAACTCAGCAATCCTCCTGTCCCTGCCTCCCGAGTGCTGGGATTACAGGCGTGAGCCACCACGTTTGGCACGTATTTTGCTTTTTTTATAGAGACAGCTTGCATCTGTGTGGGAGTTTCTTCTCATGTAGCATATACTTGGCTAGTGAGGTACATAAAGGGAGAAATGGCCTTAGGTTCTTATGGGTTCTATTCTTCTGTTGGAGATGTATAATTCTCCATTCCTACTTTTCTGAGAATACTCCAAAGGTTGCCCAATTTTTCAGATTCTTCCTAAAATGTTGTTAAGTTGGTAGAATGTGGGAGAGGTCCTAGTGTGAGATCAAACACAGCTGGGTGATTCTTCACTGAGTGATGCCTTTCCTGCCAGGAGCTCATCGCTCTCATGAGGAAATGGAGAAACTCAGAGCAGACTGTGCACCACTCGGTTCTGAGATCCCCAGGACACAGGCTGACCCACTGAGAAGGGCTCTGCTTTGCAACTTGTGATGCAACCAAGCAAGCTAAGCCCAGATCACCCCTTTCATAGCGGTGTTTTCAAACTATAAGTTGTGTCTAGGATCCACGTAAGAGTTGAAACCAACATTTTGAGAAGAAGACGAAGAGTAAGAGTGTCGAATAAGTTTCTTCTCTTAAAGGTAAAATCCATTTTGTGAAACTTTGTTTCATCCTCTACAAATGAACTCGATTG
Organism: Thryonomys swinderianus; assembly: GCA_004025085.1. Taxonomy (NCBI): domain Eukaryota; kingdom Metazoa; phylum Chordata; class Mammalia; order Rodentia; family Thryonomyidae; genus Thryonomys; species Thryonomys swinderianus. The sequence goes on from PVIC010016969.1 coordinate 26,631, forward strand.
CTCAATTGAATATTTTTCTTACTGCAGGTCTGGCCAAAAAGGTTAGACAGTTTCATTCTTTTTAGCTAAAAGTCCTTCAACTTTGTCTTGTTCTAGAGAAAACATGACAAGGGACCTACACAAAGAACTCCAGTTCTCTAACCATTAGAGCTGACATCCACAACTCCTTTGCACAACACCACTATAGGTCTTTCGATTTTGTGCCTCTGAATGTCGTGCCGCCATGGACCCTTTACTCACAATGCCTCCTCTCCTCTTGGTTGTTTTCAAATCTGGATATTCTCTGGGGACCTTTGAGCCTCACCTTGCATTGGATCCATATGGTTTCTGTCCCCTTTCCTCACTCACACGTTCCCACCCAAGACTTCTGTAGGCATCTCCTTTGCACTGGCCCACCTCCTCCTGTTCAGGTCTCCTGCAATCCTCCCCTACCAGACCTTCTCATTAGAGATGCCTCTTTCTCTCTGCTGCTCTGCTCTTGGTATCTGCCTTCTGGCTCATCAGTTCCTCATTGACCTGTTTTTGTGGTCTTCGTTATTTCTGGGTTTTTTTTTTTTTAGTATCTCTGGCCTCCCTACCTGACTGATGGCACATTGAGCCCAGCAACTGTGGGCCACACCTTTTTGGATCCCCAATTATATCTGACACAGTGGAAGGTATATAATAGCAAAAATGTCTCAAGTTGATCAGTCTTCAGTTCCTCCTTTACACTGAAACTCTGCATTACTTTAGGATTTTGCCTTTTTAGATACAGTCTTTATGTTTGAAATGGCCTTGCTATTTCTTACACATCTCATTTGACCTTATCTATAAGGACTTGGTTAAACAGGCATAGGTTACTAAGACCTTCACACATTAACCTACATTCTCAGCTGTGTGTGTGTGTGTGTGTGTGTGTTTAGACAGGTTCTTGCTAAGTTGCTAACTTGCTTAGGTTGGAATGGACTTATAACCCTCCTGCCTTACACTCCCAGGGTGCTGAGAATGATAATCCTTCCTGAGAGATGAGAAGATTGAGTCTCCCAAAGGTTTATAACAGTGACATGGCTTATCAATGACGTCCCTAGATCCAAAATCAAGGATATGACCTCTTCAGTGCCATTACCACCCTTTAACAGAAATTTAAAAGCAAAACTAATTACACAATAAAAAAATGCCCACCCAGTACAAAGTGATGTTCATGAAGCAAAAACCCTACAGAAATAGCACAAGCTCTACCTCTCACAGAGCAAGAATGTGAACTCTCGGTGCTAACCCCAACACTGTAGGAATGATTTTGCTCCTGCAATTGTTCTTGAAGTAAATCAGTGCCACAGTAATAGGAAGAAACCCACCAACTACATACGGAGGATGAGTTGTTTCTTACTGTCTGCTGAGGAACTCTCATTAACCTCACCGGGATGAGGAGCTGGAACCCTGTGGATGTTACAAATAATTACCAAGTTCTTTCATTAATTTGTTTCTTACCAAGCTGTTCTCCTAAATGTTGGCCTCTCTCGGTGGAGATGACCCGCTCATCTTCCATGTCACATTTGTTTCCAACCAGGATAACCTGGGCATTATCCCAAGAGTACGTTTTGATTTGTGTTGACCTAAAATTGAAAAGAACAAGCACAAAATGATCAGAGGAGGGCAGAACAGCATAAAATGAAGGCGGAGCAATAGATCCCACAGATGACAACAATAGCAAAAAATAAAGTCCAAATGCTTGATGTTTAAAACTAATTTGTTCACCACAATTTTATGCTTCAGATTCTCACCAGGGAGCCCAAGAGTCAAAACTCAGAGCAGCAGGCTGGGGTGTCGATCAGTGGGAAAGCACATGCTTAGCGGTATAGGGGCTGGTTAGTCCCCACACATTGCTAAAAATAGCCAAGTCAACAGTGGTGTTGTGCCAGAAATTATTTGAGGGGAAGAGTATTACACACTGCTTCCCTTCCCTCTGTCACCCTTTCCTTGTGTCACTAATCACCATTTTCCAAAAGATGTTACCCAAATTAACAATAAAAGACCTAGGTATGAAGAAACCTCTTCGTTCCTGGAAAACTGAAGTGGTTGGTCACTTTTTATAACCCATCACATAAAAATGAATTTTTCCTAATTCCAACAACAATTTATGGAGGTGAAAAGGGCCTTACAAAATCTGTGGGTAATGACAAACTCTAAGAAGGAATTGTATGAAATAACATCCAGACCTTACAGTTTTTTAGGGGGAAAAAGGCAGGTTAATCAATGTCAAAATTTTAAAAAAAAGGGCTGATATTTAAAGTTACTATGAACAGGACACCTGGAATTCAGAGACCTCCAGCATAGATATTGACATACAAGGTTTGATTTTGAAACTAAATAATTATGTTTATCATTTGCAAGTATTATCTGAAATGCTTTACATGTTACATTCGTTTAATCTTCAGAAAAACTCAAGGGAGATACAGCACTAACCTTTCACAACTGAGGAAAATGAGGTACAGAGGGTTTAAAAAGTTTGCTCAAGATCACACCCAGGAAAAATGGTCCTCACGTCTGTGCTCTTAAATGAGTTTCCAAACCCTTTACAAGTTTGAGAACTTGAGTTCTGGCACTGTTGTCATCCAGAGAGGAAAGTAGCCTCTTTAATCTTCCCTTTCTACTCTTCAAGGACAATAGTCTCAGGAACCTGAAGAGACATACTACACAGTCAGGAGAGAGATACTGGAGTGCTGACAATCTGAACAAACGACTAGTCTGAAGGCATGGATTTGTATAGTGTCAGAAAGAGAAACTTGGGAATGATCTTCCTAACAGTTGTCAAATCCTTCAGGATGATTAAGTAGAAAACAGAGACGAGCTGTTCTCAACTTGAAGAGAGAATAAACCGCGAGGAGTTTTAAACCACAGCTGAGAGCTTTCGATGAGACACAATCACCGCTTCTCCTCCAGGAGAAGAAAGGCAAGAGTTGAGAGGCAGATAAGATCTTATCTCACAATTCCCTTCAATGGACCTCAAGTTTCCACATAAGATTAACATCGTCTCAATTTCACCTGGACATGACAGAGGTACAGTATGTTTTATCAGGAAAATCTCAAGTGTATGTATTTCTGATACCCAAGCTAATGCCATATTCCTTGTGGAACAGTGAGGCTTCCCAGTCTCCCTGGACCGGAGAGATAAAGACAGAAATTCTAAGCTCCATCATTTTGCCTCATTACATCTTCCACATGGAGCATATGAAAAATGATCAGTTCATAGTGTATTAAGGTCTAAAAAAAAATCAAACACATGGAAACACTTTAAATCTCAAATGCTAATGTAGCTTTACAGAGAAAGTCCTTGTTTGGAGGATCTGAAGTTGATTGTATTTCCTTATATAATTAAAAAAATATGATCTTTCTACTCTGATAGGTCTTGTAAACCAAGCCAGCCCATTTATAGAAAGACCTCGTGTCCTTATGTAAATAGGAAAAATCCTAATCCTGTTAGCACAGCTGGAAATCAGACCACTAGAATAAGATCAGGGACACAGGGCTCATAGGAGGTATCACAGTTGTGCATGAAAGAGTCAGGGCCAGAGTGTAAATGACAGGGATTTCTGACTTTGCATGGGACAAAGCCTTGTTTGAGGAAATCCAGCATCCTTCGACCTACATGGAGCCATCCTCCTACACCCTGAGTGAAAACTCCACTGAGTTTGAGCACTTGAGAAGGTCAGAAAGGAAAACAGCTCACCACTCACCAGACTGATCTGTGTCCTTCAGCCAAGTTAACAGAATGTCTGCTTCTACCATTAAAAATGTCTAAGTATCTTGGTTCTGCTATAACATATCCTATGGGGCCTTAGACTATACTACAGATTATCCATTTATGTATGTATACTCAATACTCTCTGTGTTCCTTAACTATTTATAAAATATATGAAAACAAGAGAAGATGATATTTCTTTGGCCCTAAGGTTATCACAAGTATCCTTCTTATTTGTTCTTATACACATTTTCATGTAGTATCCTTATATGTTCTGAATTGTTAAGAAAATAACAAAAAATAAGTATTTTCTACTATTACTAAAGAATTATAAAGAACCATTGTCATGAAAGCTTAGAGAGCCAATGGAGACTCATTTTCTTTTTAATAAATCTAAACTCTGCTCTAAGACATTTCTGTTGAGGGGAACAAAAGACTGATTTGCCACAGACATGGCCTGATTTTACAATTGAAATTATGGTTATAAAAGTTTATTGTTTGCTTTTAACTAGTCTGGACTTCCTCATATTCTCTGTCACCCGAGCAGGAAAGGTAGTTTGTTTTTGTTTTTGTTTTTTCCTTTTTTGAGACAGGGTCTCGCTTTGTAGTTCAGGCTGGCCCTGAGCTCACTATGTAGCCCAGGCAAGCCCCGAACTCAGCAATCCTCCTGTCACTGCCTCCCGAGTGCTGGGATTACAGGCATGAGCCACCACACCCGGCACTGTGGTATGTGGTATTGATGGCTGGTGGGCGTGAGTCTCCACACCCAGCATTATATGTCTGGGGATCGAACTCAGGACCTTGCACTTGCGAGGCAGGTGCCGGAACCTCTGAGCTAACCCTCCGGCCCAGGAAAGGTAGTTTTTAGATACAGCAAGAAAGGATCAGAATAACATAACCCAAGATGTCATTCATTCATTCATTCATTCATTCATTTGAAACAAGGTCTCACTTTGTAGTTCAGGCTGGCTCTGATTTCACTATGTAGCTCAGTCAAACCACGAACTCAGCAATCCTCCTGCCTCTGCCTCCTGAGTGCTAGGATTACAGGCATGAGCCACCATGCCCAGCACTGTGGTGTGCGGTTACCTGGGATTGAACTCTAGACCTTGGGCTTATAGGGCAGATGCTGGAACCACTGAGCTAAATCCCCAGGCTGATGCTATAAATTCTAAGGTAAAACTGATTTCACACCAATCAAGAAGAAAAATATGTAGAAAATGAAAAGGTCATTACACTGTAATAATATTCCTGCTCAACACATTTGGTAGTTACTTCTGCTTCTTTTTTTAAAAATTTAATTCATTATTGGTACATTTTATAAACAGCTCACAATCACAATCAACATTGGGGAACTTGTACCAGTATGTGACACAAGTTAATTCTCATTTTTACCTATATCACTATCCACCCACAATCCCCTACCCCTATATACACGCTATTTTTTCTCTCCAAATCATATTTATTCTTTCTCCTCATTACTTTGCCCTACCACATTCTCTTTGAATATTTCCTATTTCAGAAATTCTATAATACATTCTAGAACTCATTTACATCTATAGGTTCTCATACCAGAGAAAAGATATGGTATTTACATATCTGTGGTCTATTTATTTCACTTATTAGTGTGTCCTCAAGGTGTTTCCATTTGCACATAAATGAATGAAACTTGTCATTCTTTATGGCAGAGTAAACTCTATTTTATTAAAAAAAAAAAAAACCCCACATCTTCTTTACCCAGTCTGCAGTTGATAGGCATCTGGGTTGTTTCCAAAATTGGGCTATCACAAACTAAGCTGCTATGAACATGGGTGTACATATGTCTTCACAATATGATTCCTTTAATTCCTTCAAGTATATTCCTAGCAGGGGAATAGCAGGGTCAAATGGGACCTCTAATCCTAGTTTTCTGAGAAATCTCCACACTGATTTCCACAATGGTTGCACAAGTCTACAATCCCTCTAGCAGTGGAGAAGGGTTCCTTTCTCCCCACAGCCTTTCCTGCATTTATTGCTGGTTGATTTCACAATAGCAGCCATTCTCTGTGGAGTGAGATGAAATCTCAGGGATGTTTTCATCTGCATCTCTGGAATGACCAGTGATGTTGAACATTTCTTCATATGCTTCTTGGCTGCTTTGACTTCTGCCTCTGAGAAGTGTCTGTTCATTTCAGATGCCCATTTTTGAATTGGGTCTTTAAACTTGGGGGGACTGATTTGTTAAAGTTCTTTATGTATTCTAGATAGTAGCCCTTTTTCTGACAAACAGCTAGTAACAGTTTTTTTCCGATGTTGTTGGTTGTCTTTTAGCAGTGCCAGTGGTTTCTTTTGCTGTGCGGAAGCTTTTTAGTAGGATGAGATCCCATTTGTTGATTCTTTCTGCTAGTTCTCATGCTGTAGAGGTTTTGTTCCTAAAGTCTCTGCCTAAGCCAATGTCTCCAAGTGTTTTACCTAACCTGTTTTGCAGCAGGTTTATTGTTTCTGTTTTAATGTTTAAGTCTCAAATCCATCATGATTTTAGTTTAGTACATGGTCAAAGAGATAGGTCTAGTTTTAGTTTTTGGCAGATTAATGCCCAGTTTTTCCAGCACCATTTGTTAAAGAGGCTGTCTTTCCTCCATTGAGGATGTTTGGCTCCTTTGTCAAAGATAAGGTGGCTTAGTGTATGTGGAGTTGTTTCTGGATCTTGTAATCTATTTCACTGGTCCTCAAGTCTGTTACTCTGTCAATACCATGCAGTGTTTATCACAGTGGCTTTATAGTACAGTTTCAAGTTGGAGATTGTAACACCCCCCGCCATGTCATGGTTGCTTAGAATTGCTTTTGCTATTCTAGGTCTCTTGTGGTTCCAGATGAATTTTTGGATTATTTTCCATAGCTCTGTGAAGTATGGTGTTCGAATTGCTTCTTGATGCCTTAAACTTTCTTTCATGAGGAACTCAACATTTTTTTTTTTGCCTTTAGTATCTTTGCCTACTGAATGGTATATAATCATGTCATATTATACCAATAAAAATAAATGCTGATATTTTATCTACTTGTGGATATTTTCAGTTCTTAGGTCATACAGAGCACTAAGTTGTTATTTTGTATAAAAAT
>PVIC010016970.1:0-33325 GCA_004025085.1 Thryonomys swinderianus
TATACCCAAGTAAAATTAGAGATGAGAAAAAGAAGCATCACAACTGATCCCACAAAAGACCCAAATTAAATTTAAAAGATAGTACAGCTGATATCACAGGTATATAAAGGGATCATTATGCCTATTATGAGCAATTGTGTGGCAGCAAATTGGAAAGACTAGAGCAAAGGGATTAATTTCTGGACACATAGATTGTCACTGTTTCTTTTTATTACTGTGATATACAAGTATGATAAATGTGTAGAAGTCAGTGTTCACAGAGATAAAAGCATTTTTAACATATTCTGAGATGTGATCATTGAAATTGCCCCTCACTAAACCAGTATATTTATCAACAGTATGAATATTCCTTGCTTTATACTTGCTGCTGTTTTCTTCACAGGCCTTTTTTGTTGTTATTAATTTGCTGGACTAGAATGGGTGTAGTACTAGGCTCATTTGTGGAATTTACATTCCTTTTATGACACTCCTTATGTGATTTGGGATGAATTTTTGATTAATTTCTCTAGGCTTCAGTTTCTTTACCTTTAAAATGGTAATAGTAAGATCTGTTATTATACTAGTGTCATGTACTAGCTGATTGTGTTGGTTGACTGATGATGCATGATGTAGCATTAACATTCTTAGCTATCGTTACTTATTATGGACAATGGTCCCTCAATATATTACAAATTTGGCTTCCCTAATCTGAAATCCAAAATGCTCCAAAATCCAAAATTTTCCAAGTGCCAATGTGATATCACACATGGAAAATTCTGTTTTTAATAAATGTTTTATTTTACTTGGTGGTTTTTATTTTGTTTTGTTTTGCTTTGTTTTGAGAGGGGCCTTGCTATATATATAGCTCAGACTAGCCTTGAACTCATGTATTCCAGACTTACTTCAAACTCACAGTGATCTTTCTGCTTCAGCCTTCTTAATGCTGAAATGACAGTCATGCACCACCTCACCCATGTCACAGATGGACAATCCTACACTAATTTATTTCATACTTAAAATTTTATATATATATATACTGAGCTAACCCTCTGGCCCAATATATATATAATTAATTTTAGGCTGTGTATAAAGTATATATGAAATATAAATAGATATGTCATTATAAATATTCAAAAATGTGTAAACATCCAAAATCAAATCAATTATGATCCCAGTTACTTCGGGTAAGGGATACTGAACCTGTACTGTATTTTATACCTTGGGGTAGATGATATTTAAAAATGTCTTTAGACAACCATTTGGCTACCTTACTATATTGGCTACCTTACTAATTGTCTATTGCTAGATAACTCATAAGACCTAGTCTCAATAGTTTTTCAGTTCAGTTTCATGATATTCAGGATGTATAATGATTCAATAATATCAGGCCTCTTTTTTTCAATGTTTCATTTATACCTTTTTTTCTTGTCTTATTTCATTGGCTGAAATTGCAGAAAACTATTAATGGTGCTCTTTTAGGGTTTATTTCTAACTTTCATGGACTTCCATTTTCATATTTAATTTAGGTATCTTTTGTTTTTCTAATACTGATATCTGCTGCTTATATATACATTTCCCAAAAATATCTATAATAGTTAAATGTAAGAAACTTAAAAATAAATTGACGTTATAAAGGGATTCCCTTAAATTGTTAGAGTCCTAAGAATTTTTTAAGAACTATCTTCAGTTATATGTTTGCAGTATTTAAGATAGAGTTCATTTCTTCTTGAATTGAACATATAGTCAATTAGTGTAAGTCTAATAGGGCTGCAATTTTATCATATTTACCCTACTCAATGACTCCATTTTTGTGTCAGTAGTATAAATTTTGAGAACTATTTTTCTTTTCACAAAAATCTACTTGTTAGACCTATAAAATATGGGGAGATGTAAGTGAAAGTTTGTTCCCCTTGGAACACACCATTTGAACTCCTCTCCCAAATGAAATTGAAACAATTTATACACCCCAAAATGGCAATGAAACTGCTACTAAACTTTTCAGAGACTAGTAGATAATTTTGTACTAAAGTCCCAATTTAACATGTTAAAAATGATTAACTATAGCAAATATACACTACACAAAAATAAGATATCCACAAATCTAGTTGATGTGTTTGTATCCTTAAATTACCAAAGTCATATTCCTAGAATCTTTTAAATGGAATTGTTTTTTTAATTGAATTCTTTATTGGTGCATTTTATATACAGCTCACAATCACACTCAACATTGGGGAATTTGTGCCAGTATCTGACATAAGTTAATTCTCATTTTTACCCATATCCCTACCCACCCCACCAGTCCCCACCCCCTATATACAAGTACTTTCTTTTTCTTTTCAGTACTTTCAGTCTTTTAAATTACTTTCTATTGGTTACTCATAATCTGTTGTCATAAAGGTTTATGCAGATATGTTGCATTTGAAGACTCCCTATCATTTCACTGAATATTATGTTTGTAATGTTAAACATTTGTGGTATTCTCTGACCTCTTGGTTATACTTTTCAAGGTAATTTACATGTCATTTAGAACCAACTCATCATGTATTACTATTTTTTTCTTTCTGTTTTAATTTGATCACTGAGGATTGAACCCAGGGTATCAAGCATACTAAGTACATGCGTTACAACTAAGCTATTCCTCCAGCCCTTATTAGCCAGTTCCACTTGTTACTTTTGCTTCTTGATGTATTTATTCCTTATTTCACTTTTATTTTGGCTTGTTCAGCCATTTTAACCTAATTTAAACGTTTAATTGCTTTGTTTTTTGTTAACTGCATTTATATCAGAGTATCAGGTGATATCCCATAGGTTTCCATTTTGTCACCTATTCTAAATGTATAACTTCTTAAAAATTTTTTACTTATCAATGTGATTGGAAGAGCTGGAAATTACAGAATTGTTTTTCAGGAATTTGTTTTTGGTTATCTATCTTCTGCTGACTGTTGGGTGATGTTCAGAGTATAATTTCTACTCCCAGAGTTTTGAGTTTGTTTTTACACCAAGGCATTAAAAAAGTCTAACTTGTAGCTCTGTATGTCAGCTTTGCAGCCAAGCAGTCCATGGTGAATTACTTTGTGAATTCTTGGGATAATGGTCATTTTTTGTCAAGGTGGTTATTATTTAAATATCTGTATATTTGGGTGTTTAATATCATCACCTTCATAGTTAGACCTGCAAATAAGAGAAATAAATCTTACTGCCAGAGCTTCTTGTCTTCTTTGTGTAAGGATAGGATGGTGGAGTTTTCAAACTAAACTGATTTCTTAGCTTGTTTTTAAAGTATTAGACTCTTTAATTGGAGTTTGCCTACCAGTAGCTCTGCACACGTCTTGACTTTAGTGTGTTCCCACCTGTTGGCTTTCCAGGATTTCCTGGGGGTGGGAAGTTGAGCAAAAACTTGTGGCTTTCTCATGGCTCCCACTAAGCTCTTTGGCAGTTTAAAACTCTTTCAAAGAACATCTTCTCAAAACTCTTAAGCTTTGGAAATAAAAATTAATTCTCTTTTCCTGCCTTATTTATATGTGGGATGAATAAACTGACCATAAGAATAGTCAAATTACAGAAAATACTTTGCATTCTTGAGAATAGAAGAAGCAGCAAGTCTAGTAATTCTTGTAACACAAGTACCAGACTCCTAATACCTCAAATCACTGCATTTTTATTTCTTCCTTAAATTCCCTACCTTTCAAATGTTCTTTCAGATCTTCAAATTACATTAATGGGATAGCCTCTGAAGCCTTTAAAATCTTGCTTTTGAATCAGCAGGGAACAAAAGGCAGCTAATGTTGGAAGTCAAATCCTGATCCCATAAATTAGAAATATTTTTTGGCCCTGGAACTGTCTTCAGAGTATAGGTAGTGTAAATATTTTATTAATTTTGTGGATTTGGTTGAGAGAAATTTTATTGCTGGCACAGGTGCCTAGGAAGCATGTACCAGGTTGGCAGCCGAGCTCAGCTTCGAGCCCAGCCCATACCATGAGAGCCCCTGAGTGAAGACAGGGTTAGCAGAGAAAGGGCTGCACAACTTCTGAGCGACGGCCAGAAGCCAGAAGGCTAATTTGGCAAGTGTGTTACTGGGTGCTGAGACTTGGGCCTCAAGAGTCCTCATAATAATAGACAGATCCTAAATGTTTAATTCCTACTTTGATGATAAATGTGTGCTTCACTTTTATGTGCATTTTAGCACATTGGATACTTGAGTGATCGAGCCTACAGTGAGGCCAGTTCAATATGTATTTGTATATAGTCAAAGTCTTGGAATAATTTTCATTTATAAACCTGAAATATATAAAATTCTCATAATTCTCAATGTGTGATAGCCTGTTCAACTTTTTTGTATTATGTCTTTAAAAGATAGAATTGGAAGATAAAATGAAACAGTTACTTCTTTTTTTTTTTTTTGAGACAGGGTTTCACTTTGTAGAAACATTTACTTCTTTGTATGATCTTGGTTCTAGACACAAATATATTGAATGACCAAGTCTTTGTTTCTCCAGAAGACTTTTGTGTACCAGACCTGATGGGCTCACAACTTCTTCCAAGAAGTGGGACAAGCCCCTAATGTCCATGCATGTGTGTGCAAGTGTGTATTTTTAAGCACACTGGTGCACACATAGGAGAGGTGCAGACAGAAGAAAGCAGATCCAGAGACAGGACTATCACAAAACTTTACAATTAATAATTTCCTCAATCTTTTCATCAAAGTAGCTATTTAACCCATGAGGGTATAAGGTTATTATCCTTAAAATAACCACAGGGTATTCCTTGTCTCAAAAATGCTTTAGATTTAGAGGTTTAATTACTTTAACTGTATAAGTATCTGAATACTCTCTCTGATCTTTCTGTTGGAATTCTGATTTTTGGTGGAAAGCGGACGGATTAACTACAGTGAGAGTAGACTGCCATATGGCCAGCAGTAAACCTCTAGGTGTCTGAAGCACTGAGAAAGATGAAAGCAGGGTTAGAAAAGGATGGGAAAAAAGCAGCAAAACTTAACTTCCAGCTTCCAGAGACTTTTCTCCGTTGGCAATGAGCATTTCCTTGCCTATCTTCAATCCTAGTCAGTGCTGGCCCACCCAGTCTCATGGAAGCTGGGGAAGACTGCAGAGTTGATGGTAGAAAGCTGGGTAGATTTAGCAGAAATATAAGATTAAAAGGCATTAGTTTACTGATGAAACAAATGTTATTCTTTTTCCACTTCAATGCTTTTCTTTATCTTTTTCAAGTTACTATGTTTGATTCTCATTTGTTCATTTGTGCATAGATGCACATACACATCTTTTATCTCTCCTGCCCCACTAAATGCATTATTATCTGCTCCAAAAAAGAAAAAGGAAAAAGTGACTTATTTTGAAATTACTCTTATCCCTCTCCTAACACCTGCTAAACTGCCTGTTCATGACTTTTTAATCTTTTCCTGCCTAACTTATCATCTTGTCGTAGTCACTTTCCCGTCACTGAGACAGAACACCTGACTGCCACAACTTCAAGGAGAAGTTGACTTGGGCTCACAGTTGGGTCCCTTGTTGGCTGCTCTGGAGAAGAGCATGGGAAAAGGGTCTCAAGGAAGAAAGCTGCTTATAGCATGGCGGCCACAGAGCAGAGAACAAAGAATAGTCCGGAAGGGGGATACACCATTCCAGGTAATGCCCAGTGTGACCCACCTCTTCTGGCCAGGCCCCAGCTTTTACCAGCAAGTCAGCTATGTCACCTCCACAACCCAGTCGTCTTCCAAATGTATGAAGCTTTGGGGGCTATTTTAAATCTGAACCCTAACACATTTTTTTAGCACAAACATATTTTAACCAAGAGTTTTTAACTTGTGTTCCATTTGGCTCCCAAGTTATTAGAACTTGTGCATTCTATTGAATGGGAAAAAGATTACATCTTTATTTTCATGCCTCTACTTAGAATTTCCCTCAATTATAAATAAATAAGCAATAAATGCACTCAGTGTTCACCCACAGAAATCACAGTTTTCTATGATGTTATAGTTGAACCAAATGCCCTAAAAATACCATTTTGCACTTTATCATGCTGTTAGGTCTTCTGCTGTGTTTTTTACTTTAATGTGGTAATAGAAGGTATATACTTTACTATATTATAATTTTTTATGTTTTGATGACTTTTAATTCACTGCCTTTGTAATGCACTCCTAGTGCTCGCTTCGGCAGCACATATACTAAAATTATAATGCACTCCTAGGTTTTTGTGTTGTCCACTTAAAAGCATAACTTTAGTAGAGCCTGTAGACTTCATTAGACTGAGAAGAGTGTGGGCATAAAACATGATAAGGAATAGTTGTCCATTCATTCTACCACTCTTTCCTTCTTCCCTCCTTCCCTCCTTCTTTCCTTCCTTCTTTCCCTATCTCCCTCCCTCCCTCCTTTCTTCCTTCCTTCCTTTGGTACCGGGGATCGACTTCAGATGCTTGTGCTTCCAAAGTAGGTGTGGTACCACTTGAGATAAATCCCTGACCCTATCTCTCTTTATGTAGCAGAAATGATGCTGTAGTGACCATTAGTTCTTACCCAGGCTCTCTTCTCTGTCATTCTGGTATATTTGTATCATTTGATGCTATTAGGTTATTTTTTAATGTCTTTTTTAAATTGGTAGTACCAAATACAAACTAGATCCATGGACAGCATCTCGGAAGGTATCTTGTGCTTGTTTCTTTTTTTTTCTGTATAACTTTAGATATTGGTCACCTTTTGCTTGGCCTATCATAGTACCTGCCTAAGGTATTGAGTTTCCTGCCTTGCCAAAACCAACACAATTGAAGATGTTGTCCTAAGATATCATTAGAGATGTCATTTACCTTCTCAGAGACCTCAAGCAGTTTCCCCTCTTAAGTGCCTTTTGTAGTTTGCCATTGCCAAAGGTGAAACTCCTCTGGCATTCAAGATTTTCCGTGAACTAACCAAAATTAATGCTATTAATAGAGATATAGAATATAAGAGACAAAAACGTGGCTTCAGATTGGAAAGGTATTTGTTACAGATATTTATCTGGTTTCCCCATAAAGTTTTATATTTTTTAAGAGTAATAATTGAGCTGGATGTTGACCCACATGCCTGTAATACCAGCACTCTTGGGAGACAGAGGTGGGAAAAATCACAAGATCAAGACCACCCTGAGCAACTTAGCAACTGTCTCAAATTTCTTAAAACATTTAAAGTAGGAGTCTGGGGATGTCACTCAATGTGAAGGCCCCTGGGTTCAATTCCCAATACTGCACACACATTAAGAAAAGAGTTTAACAGGGCCGGAGATTTAGCTCAATGGTTCCGGCGCCTTCCTCGCAAGTGCAGGGTCCTGAGTTCGATCCCGGTAACCATATACAATGCTGGGCGTGGTGACTCAGGCCCACCAGCAATCAGTACCACATACCACAGTGCCGGGCATGGTGGCTCACACCTGTCATCCCAGCACTGGGGAGGCAGAGACAGGAAGATTGCTGAGTTCGAGGCTTGCCTGGGCTACATAGCTCAGGGCCAGCCTGAGCTACAAAGCGAGACCCTGTCTCAAAAAAAAAAAAAAAAAAAGTTTGACAAGTGGATTTATGATAGTAACCTCTCTTGTTCACTTAGCATTATTCCTTTCTAACAGTAGGCATTTAGAGAAGTATTTCTTGAGTGAATAAGTGAATTTATCAAGTAATGATTCAACTTCTCTTTAACTTTTTGAATAATCATGAACCATGCTACTAGTATCCTGGCTTTTCTCAAAGTATCACTTTAAAAATTATTGCTGTTTTAACTGTTCATATAACTGTTTATAGATCTTTGGAGAAAGATAATTCTTACAAAGTATACCAGTTGCCAGGCATGGTGGCTCATACCTATAATCCCAGCACTTAGGAAGCAGAGCAGGAGGACTGTTGAGTTCAAGGATTGCCTGGGCTACATAGTGAGTCTCAGAGCCAGCCCGAACTACAAAGCAAGACCCTATCGCCCCCCCCCCAAAAGTATACCAATTAGCATTATATTAGTTTAGGAAAATTCTGTGGCTGGACATTCAAAGATGAATGAAATTATCAAAGAAGTGGAGGTGACTCCTCTTAGCCTATCTATAGCCATGTACAATTAATTTTTTTATTACCCATTACCTACATTGTTAAACTAAATGAATGTTTTAAAATTCTTCTAATTAAACTTTCTTTTTACCTCTTTCCTTCACTTTGACCCACATTAAATCAGTGGATTTCTCCCAAATCACTCGTTGCCAGCCATTGCTATATTCTTTACCAATTTCTGATATTTTTAATTATCTTCTAGCCAGTATTACATGACATTTTAATCTTAAGTAGTTTTTCTTACCAAAAAAAAAAGATGCATCTAACTTTTCTGAGCTAGATGTTATGTCCTTTTCTTTTTGGGAAATACTGTCAAAATTATTTATTTTGCCAATTGATATGGTAAGATACCGTGAACAAAGGAATAGAGAGGTATTTGAACTCCCAAGTTACTTGATTTATATATAAATATCTGTTAAGAACTGGTGGGACACAATTATTGTCTTTACTTGGATAATATTTTTTCTTGTATATTAACAAGGAAAGAAGTTTTAAAATATTAGTGGGAATATAAAATTGAACCAAATTTTTACATGTTTATTGTAATTTTGCTTATAGTATAAACATTTAAAATATATACTTTTTCACCATGTTACAGGAACTATTCTGTTAATATATGTTTGTATTAACTCAGTTAATCTAAAATGAAACCCTATGCTGTTAGTGGTATTAAAAACACTAGGACACAGAGAGGTTAAGTAACTTCTCCAGGTTACTTAATTTGTGGAAGAGGATAGGGTATGAGTTGGCTAGTGTATTCATACATTATAAATACGCTTTTGCTTATTTCCTGGACTCCATGATAAGAGTTCAGGGATGGTTGAGAACATCAGTAAATGAGGTCTCCACACAGTGCTGCCTATATAGGAACAAGTGGTCCAGTCAACTTCAGCTCCCTTTGTCACTAGCCGCTGAGGATAGGTTCAGATGAAATACTATGTCCTTTGTAAATCAGCAAAATAGTGCCAAAATGTAGGAAAGCAAGTAAGTTCATCTTAACAATTATTGAAATAAAAATTCCTAGTGAAATAGCAACATAAACTTTCCAAAAATATAGTTATTTATATTAGTTAATATATTTATAGTATTAATAAGTTTTAAAAATTACATAGTCTTTTAGCAGATCATTGCATTGCAACCCATATTCCAGATTCATGTAGCATACTAATGTATTTTTGCATATGATTTTTGATTGTATGTAGTGTAGGGTATATGTGCTACATACATGTACCAATTCCCCAAAATGAATGTAACTATTGCACAGATACACTAATACATTTTTTAAAACAAAAAACTGTGCATCTGGCACCATTCTAAGAATTTTATGTTTTTTTAACCCATTATATTTAAAAGACAGTATTATTAGCTCCCCTCCACAACTGAGGGTGCTGAGGCATAAGAGAATAATTTAGTCAAGATCAAAAAGAAAGGGAGAGGGCCAGAGGGTTAGCTCAGTGGTTCTGGCGCCTGCCTCACAAGCGTAAGGTCCTGAGTTCAATCCCGGTGACCACATAGAATGCTGGGCATGGTGGCTCACGCCCACCACATACCACAGTGCCAGGCGTGGTGGCTCATGCCTAATCCCAGCACTCAGGAGGCAGAGACAGGAGGATTGCTGAGTTCGAGGCTTGCCTAGGCTACATAGTGAGCTCAGAGCCAGCCTGA
The DNA here is from genome assembly GCA_004025085.1 of Thryonomys swinderianus. Lineage (NCBI taxonomy): Eukaryota > Metazoa > Chordata > Mammalia > Rodentia > Thryonomyidae > Thryonomys > Thryonomys swinderianus. The sequence continues at coordinate 9,720 of PVIC010016970.1, forward strand.
ACTACAAAGCGAGACCCTGTCTCAAAAAAAAAAAAAAAAAGGGGGAGAATGAGGAGGAAAGAGCAAGAACTCTAGTACTTGAAACAGTTTATGTCCAGAAACAACATGAAGTAACTGTTGGTCTTTAATATTACCATGTGATTGGATAAAAGCATCAAGCAAGAAATACAAAGATTAGTAAGGAGGAAGCAATTTGATTATAGTATTATATTCAGGGAAAACCCACAGCCTTGTGAAACACTAACAGAAACATTAAGAATTCTGAGTCACTAAAATTTTGTACCCAGTATTTTTTAGACACCAACAATAACCAGTTAGAAAATATTATGGAGGAATAAAAACCTCTATATCAACAAAAACAAACCAAATTGTTTTAACATAATTTTAACAAAAAAAGTATAAGTCCTCCCTAAAGAAATATAGAAAACTCTATTGAAAGGTATAGTGAACTTCAATAAATTGTTCTTGATTGAACAATTTCATGTAATCAGCGCTTTTTAAGCAAGTATTGCTGCAGCACAGCCTCCCTCATACTTTCAACAGCTTTTTGATTAAAATTTGTCAAAACAGTTCTAAAATGTATCTGGAAACATGTGCATGCAAAATTAGCAAGGATAAAAATATGAGAATGAGGAGGAAAAAATCTAACGATAAAAGACTTGTGCGTGCAGTCTATTATAAACCTACAGTTCTTAATTTGTATAGACATAGAAATAAACATCAATGAAATCCAACTGGAAGTAAGCCCAAATTTGTAGGGCATTGATATAAAATTGATATCACTTCTCTCTCAAAACACTCCTGTGGTTTCCCATCTTGAAATAAACACTAAATCCTTGCTGTAAACTACAGACTTGCTGTTTGAAGTGGGACCCAAAGTCCAGTAGCATCAACTGTGGACTCGTTAGCATGTGGAATCTCCATCTCTTCCCTTCATTTCCTAAATGTGAGTTCAAGATCCTCATATGATTCAAACACAGTTTCTAGTTTTGAGTACTGTTCTTTCCTCTTCATTGGACCATTTTTTGCTCTGTCCTCACATAGTGTAAGAGGACCGGAGGAACTCACTTAAACCTCCTGTATAAAAGCATTAATCCCCTTTGATAAGGGTAAAGCCCTGATGATGTCATCACTTCTCAAAGCCCCCACTTCTTAGTACCATCACATTGACTGTTGAGTTCAAATCTATGATTTTATGGAGACACTAGCATTCAGACAATAATATCCCATATGTTTTCTTTGACTTCATTTATGTACTAGCACAAATATCACCTGAGAAGCCTTCTCTTTATTCAGGATTTCTTTATAGCACTTAGCATCACCTGACACACATTTATTGTTTCCATTCCCTTCCCTTGCCTGGCACCTAGATTGTGGTCATTTGCTAAATGAAACTGATATAAAAATGATAGATAAAATTTGAAGAATTTTTAAGAGAGGGAGAAATTGCATTCTATTTCTGTGATTTCTTGTAGCCTTGTCCTAGAAAGTTGTCAAAAATAGATTCTGAACTGTTGATTTTAGAGAAAATAATAACAGTATCTCTCCGCATCCAGGGATGATAATAACAATATGATAACCAAGTAGTTATTAAGTGATGAATGACTAGAAGGTGGGTAGGGTATATAGCATGGATACTCTGAACAAAGGATGATTCATGTTATGGGTGGGACAGGAGCAGGATATAGGTTATCAACATACTAATCAGAATAGCATGCAGTATAAAATATGAGTTGAGATTGGGATGTATCTCGGTAGAGTGCTTGCCTAGCATGTGTAAGGCCCTGTGTTTGAACTTCAGCAGTGCAAAACAAAACACTTAAGAGTTACTTCTGGAGTCTGAATTAATATTTTCAGATGGCAGCTGACCATGGGTAGCTGAAACTTTGGAAAGTGAAATAGCAGTTAAGGGACATGGCTCTACAGGTGAGTCTGTAGCTACAATTTTATGAACTCATCAATCTGTAACCTTGTTTTAACGTGTGTTCTATGGAAGACACCCTATGAGTGATTAATGCTGAACTCATAGCCAGCACCACTATAAATCATGCCTGAATCAAGTCTGCTTAACACGTGTATTTCTCCATGAAACACGTTACAGCCTTCTTGCTCTTATGAACACTAGATAGCATTTCAGCTCTGTGCTAGGTGTTTCAAGCAGCGCATTTACTAAAAAATGGGAATACCTAGCACTAAATAGGTGACAAAAGGGATCCAAACCAGTGTAGTTAAAATCTTCAGAGATGGGTTCCTGCCATGAGTATACAAGTATTTTAAATCTCTTAAGATAATCAGGATGTTTACTTAATTTGAGGGAGCCGCTACATCAAACGCTTCAGTTTGGCTGATGTGTGGGTTATGTGAGAGCAATAAACCTGGAAAATATTCTGAGCCAGGTAGTCAGATGATACCTTTTCTTTAATATATATGTATTATATCATGGGACACACAGTATAGGCTAGACATAACATCAGACATATATCTGATGGCAGACATACCTCAGAAAACAAAACTTTGGCAGTTGACTTGCATCTGACCTGGTTTTTTCAGGATGATTTGTATTCTATAGTTAATTTGTATTTGTATTCTATAATTAATTTTTTATGGATTATGATGTTTATTTAGAAAGAATCTTGTAAATGCTCAGGATTTTTTTTTTTTTTTTAGTACTGGGAATTGAACCTGGGCCCTTATGCTTCCAAGGTAGGAGTGCACCACTTGAGCTAAATCCCCAGCCCTGAATTCTTAATATCTAAATTATTACATTGCTTTCTGGAATAATAGAACTTTATAATGAAAATTTATGTTCAAGCTGAACATACCTGTGATCCTAGTGCTCTGGGTGACTGAGGCTGAGGATTCAATTTCAAGGCCCATCTTGGCTCTTCAGTGACTTGGTGAGGGGCTGTCTCAGAGACTGAAAACAAAAAGTTTGTTCAAATTTTGTGCTGATTTTACTGTTTTCTGACATAACTATTCATTTGTAAGCCTCCTAAGGTTTTTACATTTTTATGTATACCTGGAAAGTTGGTAAAAATGATTAATATGCACTTATTTAAAATCAATAGTGTGAGCCCATTGGAACTATCATCACAAGCATTTAACTTCCCTATCCTAGAAGAACTGATGTAGAAAGAACTATTTTCTGTGTTGATGCTTAAAAAAAATTAATATCTAGATTAACTTGCTGTTAACAAAGTACTTTTATAGGTACTTGCAGCTCCTTTTGGATTATTATTTAATCCAATTACATGCTATGTATTACATTTTTTCCGGAGTTCTTTTTTAATCATTTAATACTATATTTGTACTCTTTGTACACTTTTATTAAAAAGAGACAAACCTAATGATAGAGCCCTAGTTCTACAGTAGTACCTCGATTCATGGACTTGATTCTTCCTACAGTTTTGGTTGCAAACTGAGTTCGACAAGAACCAAACCTAATTCAATGGTGAAGTTCAGTGTTAACTGTGTGGGAAAATTTGATTCCATTCTCATCCAGCTCATTTTGCAACTAGAATCATGAAGAGAAATGAGTTCGTGAACTGAAGTGCCACTGTAATTCAGTAGAATTCCTCTTGGTAGCCTTTTAAAAATGTTTTGGGTTAAGCAGCTTTAAATTAGCTTGCCAATTAGAATTCAACTTAAATTAAAGCAAGACATGCATCCTTCCTCATTTAGGAAGAGCAGCGTAAAGGTACAACGTTTGTAAAGGACCATGTACAGGGGGAAAGGAAGGAATTCAAGTTAGGAAAGGAGATGGGTTCTGAGGAGGCTTTCACAATGATTGGTAAATATTATTACTATGATCAGTAGTGTCATGAACTATCATTCTGTTTGTTTCCTTTTCTGAAGAATGTCTTAATTACAAATTTGGTCATATTCACAATCTCGGTTTTATGTGTGAGTGCGTGTTTTTTTTGTTTTGTTTTGGTTTGGTTTGGTTTTTTGGAGATACGGTCTTGCTTTGTAGTTCAGGCTGGCCCTGAGCTCACTATGTAGTCCAGGCAAGCCTGGAACTCAGCAATCCTCCTGCCTCTGCCTCCCGAGTGCTGGGATTACAGGCTTAAGCTACAATGCCCAGCAGTGTGGTATGTGGTATTGATTGCTGGTGGCCGTGAGTCACCACACCCGATATTGTTGTATGTGGTTATTGGGGATCGAACTCAGGCCCTTGTGTTTGCTAGGCAGGTGTTGGAACCACTGAGCTAAATCTCCTCTCCCTCTCAGTTGTATTTAACATGAGCGTTTTGTCTACATGGGTAATATACTTTCTGCTTCTTTTCAAATTATAAAGTGTGTCCTTACTGGGATTGTTGTTCTGCTCCCTCTGTTACATTGGCTGCTTTCGGATGTCATTTGTATCTCCTGAACTTTTCCAAAAGTTCTTATTCCTCACAAGGAGCAAGTTACAGATTTTATTAGGAATTAAATATCATCTCTTTAAAATATTTATCTATTTAATGAGTTTTTAAGTGGAAATATAAACACTTTTACTGAAAAATACTTGAAAAAAGTTTCAGGATATGGTTTGTTTTATATTTTAAAATGACTTCAGAAGAGTCATTTTGGTTTTAGGCCAAGGGAAGGAATGCTGTTTTATTAATTTATTTTCTGTTTATCTCTGAGCTCTAAACCAAGAGTTTCTACTCTTCCTAACATGTACTAAATTATTTTTCAAAATATGAAGAATTTTAATTTTGAGGAACATTATCTTCCTTTTTTACTACTGAACTTTTCATCCAATTTTTTTTATCAAATTCTGATCTAAGGCCAGCCATAATGGTGTATGCCTGCGATCCCAGCACTTTAGGAAGCTGAAGAATGAGGATCAGAAATCTGAGTCCCACCTGGGCAATTTAGTGAGCCCCTGTCTCAAAATAAAAAAGGCTGGAGATGTGGCCTAGTACAAAAATCTGTGGGTTCTAGTCCCAGGACTGCAAAAAACAGTAGTTGATTCGTGTGGTCATTATTCCCATAACTTTTTTTCTCAATAGTTCTTTACAACAAAACTCTTCATTGTTGAATATTGTAAGGGTGAAAGGGGTCTTTTCTCTGCCTTAGTTCTGAACATTTAAGAAATAAAAGAGCCAGGCAAAGGGTGATCAAAACAGCTCTTTCGTTTCCATAGAATTATTGGAGAATGTAACTTAAGAGGACATGATGGAGGACTTTGTAACACTGAGACCCGGAATTAAAAAGATAAAACTATCAATTCTTCAGCCAGACTGGAGAGTAAGCACCCACATGCCCGCTGTATGTGGGCTATCTTGTGAAAACCACAGTAAAGGAGGTAAGGCCTGGACCCAGTCTGGTAGAGACACGCGTCCAACCTGCAACCCTAGGCCCACTTATTTATGGTGAAGTGCTGACACTGGAACTCATCCTCAATACTGAAGTTTTAGCTGTGAAAACAAATGCATACGTTTGGCTCTAGTGTCAAGAGAGGGCTCTGGGTGCCTGCGGAGGGACATGTGACAAACCCTTTCCACCCCCGGGCCGGCTCCATCTGCACACATCCTCTTCTGGACTCAAGCAGATGGCGTGCTCAAGTGGCTCAGAGGCTGCAGTGTCACTCCTGTGGATGCCACTCCATTTGGAAAGCTGAATCCAGAGGCTAGTCCAGGGCAAGAAATCTCCTTGTTGGGCTAGAGATTTAGCTCAGTGGTTCCGGCGCCTGCCTCGCAAGCGCAAGGTCCTGAGTTCTATCCCCAGTAACCACATACAATGCTGGGCATGGTGATTCACGCCCACCAGCCATTAATACCACACACCACAGTACCAGGCATGGTTGCTCAGGCCTGTCATCCCAGCACTGGGGAGGCAGAGACAGGAAGATTACTGAATTCCAGGCTTGCCTGGGCTACATAGTGAGCTCAGGGCCAGCCTGAACCACAAAGTGAGACCTTGTCTCAAAAGAAAAGAAAAGAAAAAAAAAGAAATCTCCTTGTCTTGTTGGAAGCAGTGGCAGCATCAGGACTACAAGAACCCTCCCTTAAACTGAGGGCTCCTTGATAAGCTCCCCATCACACAGAAATAAAAACTAGAGCGTGTCATTTTTGTTGATACAAATGCTTTCATTCAAACTTGTATGGCCTGCTTTTTACCAGTGGTGTTTGTCACTGAAGGGATCCGTACACTGCTGCATGCCATATAATTTCACCAAATGGATGGTGGAAGAGGGAGTGGCTCTGCTCTCAAGAAACTTTCCATAGTGCTTAAAATTGTGCCATGTAGACTGTTCATGTTATACAAGGTATAAAAGCTGGAAATATAAAAACTAAACCCGTGCCAGGCATGGTGGTGCACACCTGTAATCCCAGCACTCCGGAAGCTGTTTGAACAGGGGCTGCCTCGAGTTTGCGGGCAGCCTGAACTACATAGCAAGACACTGGCTCAGCCTCCCCCAGAACAAACAAAACCTTGACCAGTTCAAGAAGCTTTTATAGAGAAAATAAGCTTTGAGTTGGATTGAGAATGGCAGATGTAATCTAGGTAAATGAGGCCCAGGAAGAGAACAGCTGAAGTGAAGGACCAGTTATTTCAGCATCTGCACCTTCACTCTTGCCTTCCCTTCCACGTAGTTATAATTGCAGATACCTTCTAGGACCAGAGAAGGCCCCAGTCCTGGACAGGGCCTGGACAGCAGAGCAGAGAACTAGATGGAGGATGAGGGTTGGTTTCGCATAAGAATGGTGCCATTACTTTGTCAGGGGTACCTGAGAGTTATTCAAGGAATGAGTTAAAAAAAATGCTATCCAAGTCTGTGGATAGCAAGTGCTGAGCCACAGGGATACTCGTGGATAAGAGAATGAAAATGCGGAGAAGAGAAAAGTTATCAGGACTTGATTAATTGAACTTAAGGATTTATAAAATGAGTGTGACACAGTCGAGAATAGTGAATAAAGTTTCAGGAGTGCATTGTAACAGTGATAGGGCCCTTAAAGAGAAATTGGAAGATGTATGATAGCTCATACATGAAAACTGAAGCCAACCAAAGTCTGTGTTCTTTGGATATTTATTACATATTTATTTTCTTTTTACGAATGAGAAAAATTAATCAGCATCTGGGTTTTCATTTACTCCTTCACGACTCCCAGATCCTTTCTTTCATTTCTTTTTCTTCTGAGTCAAGGATCTCACTATGTAGTTCAGACTGGCTTCAAACTTTGAGTGATTTTACTGCCTCAGCTTCCCGACTACTAGCCTTACAAGTGTGTGCCACCATGCCAGGCCTCACATCTTTCTTTCTAAAAGTCATTTGGATGAATTTCATGGGGCACCTATAGAATCTCCGTGCATTGAATGCCTAAAGTTTCTATCCACCTGTCTTTCTCCCCACCTTTTTTTTGTTAATACACCACTTAAACCGAAACCCATCTCTGTACAATTCTGGTGGGGCTGTCAAACATGGCCCACATAGTCTGTAGCCATAATAATGGGGTAGATATTGAATCCCAACTTGAACTGTGCTGGCTGGATTCGTTGACTCAGAACTGGAACCTGCCAGGAAGTATGATGACTCATAACAGAGGTGTTCGAGAAACACAACTAAAACCCTAACATCTGTCCTGGTCTCTGGCCTTCCGAAGCCTTGACGTTAACTTCTACCGTTGGTCCTGTGAGCACTTCCATGTTTCTTTAATAAATTTTTCAAACTTTTTTTTCAAATGTTGATTTTTCTTGCTAACAAAGAAAGGATGGAATTGATACATATTCATTATATCTGATTCTGTTTTCCTTTCAACTTTTTTTTTTTTTTTTGAGACAGGGTCTCGCTTTGTAGTTCAGGCTGACCCTGAGCTCACTATGTAGCCCAGGCAAGCCTCGAACTCAACAATCCTACTGCCTCTGCCTCCCGAGTGCTGGGATTACAGGCGTGAGCCACCACGCCCGGCACTCCTTTCAACTTTTATTTTCTATTGCTACTGCTCAATATTTTTGTATATAAATATTGACTACTGCTGAAATATGATTTCTGCTACTTCTTCCTTGATATGAATAGGAAAAGTAGTTTTCTTATTAAAATATCACTAGTTTATCATCATAGTGGTGGCTGTATCTTGGTTATAATTTTAATCTACTTTCCCTTCACAACACTATATTCAGTGACATGCCAAAGCAGGTAATCTCCTTTAAGGAAGTGTCAATGGGAAATGTACCTTTCTTCATTTATACTGCATGTTGCAATAGTGTTGTTTTCATAAATTTTTGATGTCTTATTATTGATAACTGGCTTACTTTTTTCTACCTCATGAATTTTTTTTTTCAACTCACAAGCTTGGTTTAATAGAAAATCATTTGTATTTCATAATTTACTTTAAATACATGATTCTGATTTTAGTTGAGCTTCAATTTCTTACCGTTCTTTTTTTTTTTTTTTTTTTTTTTTTGAGACAGGGTTTCACTATTTTTGGCTTGCCTTGAACTCACCACATAACCCAGGCTGGCCTCAAACTCACAGTGATCCTTCTGTGTCAGCCTTTCAAGGTGTAGGATTACAGATGTGCTGCACAACACCCAGCTCTTACAGTTAACTTTAAATATAAAGGTACATTTTATTTTGGTGGATCATATTCAGAGCTGGATCCAAACATGGTCTGATAATGGAACTTTCATGTCCTGCCTATTACCATTGTCAGAGGGAAATTAGGAGAATATCTAAATCTTTCTGCAGAACATTCTGGAGTTGGCATGTCAAATATGTTATCAGGTTCTTACAATCCTCTGACTTTCTTTTAAACTAGTGCCATATAATTCTACAGTAATCTTTTAATTCAGATAGGCAATATTCTTATCATTGTTTTGTGATTTAAAGTTATTCTTTAACACTCATGAAAGATCTCATAAACTGTCTGACCTAAAAATGTCACTAAGATATTAGAGACAGTACACAGTTGATTTTGTTCCATGCTTTTACACTGTGCACGTGAAATAGCTGTTTTGTTGGTTGGTTGGTTCCTGTTTTAACTTGCAAAACTAACAGTTTTGGTTAAAATTTTAACCTTTCAACTTTTAGGGAACAATTAGAGAAACATGATATAATTATCTTTTATCTATGGTGATGTGTTAGGATCAAAAGAAATTATACATTAAAAGAGAATAAATCCATACTGTTAAAAAAGAGAAGTAGTAGAAAATCCAGAGTGAGTACTGGCCAAGAGAACTGATTCCAGGCTCTAGCCTCCAAGCTCAGTTGCATCGCGTTCATGCCTTAGAAAAAGTCCGAAGCCCACACTTCAAATATCAGCCCCACCTTGGGCCTTGACAAATTTTAGTAAACTCCTAAGACTACCCGTTTTCCCTTTCTGTGCTGTGCCTCCTGTTCTCTGTGCTTTCCTCTCCTCCCTGCCTGCCTCACTTTTTTTTTGTGTCCAGTCATTTACTGAGCTGATCCAAACAGACTCACTGGGTACAGCTGTTTGTATTTGCTCTGCAGTGAGAGTAAGATAGAGCCACATGACTAACAAGCCAGACTAGGGCGTCTTTTTCACCTACAGATGTTTTAATGCGCTTAACATTATCCAGTACTGGCAACTGAGATGGTCTAAATACCACAGCAGGGTCTGATTAGCTTTTTCAGATCACTGCCTTTATTTGCTGTTTGCAAAAAAGCTTAATCCAGTGCTATAGATTAGGCTTCCCGCTGAGCTCTTGGGTAGTTTTCTCTCCTTCTTTGTGCTCACCCTGGCAGGCTGAGGAGATTCCTCCTCCTCCAGAATTAAAGCTGTAAAGTAGTAACTATAGTAGCAAGGGTAAAGACAAGGGAGGAAATCCAGTGGAAAAGAAAGGCTGTCCTTTCACACTAAGTAATCTTCTTTTTATAGTTAAAAATCAGTTTTAATGTGAATTCATAAATACTGACCTTACTGTCTTCTAGTCGGTGTTGTTAGTTTTATCTGTTGTAGGTGTAACTACTTTGTGTGCTGTTTCTCATTTCTATCTTATGTAATCAAACTTGTGTCACCAGAAAAATTATTATAACTTAGTAGCCATAGCGGTGACCTCAATCCTTTTTACTCATAAGATTTAAAAAAAAAAAAACTACCACTGTCACCATCAAAGAATAGAAAAAATGAAGTAAAGATTATAACTTGATTTCTGTGATTTTTCATATGCTTGCCCAAAAATATCAATTTGAATTCTGTGTGATTTCACATTGTAATCTGCAATACACCAAAATTCCAGAGATACTTTATGTTGATCTTTAATGGGCTTATAAAATTAGATCACAGGTTTAACTGTTTGGTGATACTACTGTAATGCTTCACAGAAAGTCATTCTTGGGCTGGAGGTTTAGCTCAAGTGGTACCATGCCTACCTTAGAGGCACAAGGGCCCAAGTTCCACCCCCGGTACCAGAAAAAAAGTCATTCTTCCTTTAGAAATAAGCTTGATATTCTGAACCTAGATAAATATATTTTCACAGATTTTTATTTTTCCAACATTTTTTGAAATGGCATACTTCAAGCTTTTTTAAAGAAAAATTATAGACAAATGATGATCTACACTATTATACTTTATATTTTACTTTTTTCTGGAGACAGCTCTAGTTTTTAGTTTCTTAGTAAACAAGGATTTTTGGAGGGAGATAATTGAAAAATTTTAACCATATAGAATAAATCTTCTCATATTTTATAGATAGGAATGATATGATATGTTTGAATGGGCACAACAAGACTAGGAATATAAAAACGTTACTTTTTTTCCCAAAGGAATTCACAAATGATCCTGATTGTGACTTTGATATTAGTTCGTGAAAAAGAGATTGATTCAGGTTATTTGAGCTGTTTGAACTTTCTATCTTTGAAGTGCATGATGGTATAATGAAAAACTTTGGGCTCTGCATAAATCAGCCTGTCATGAAAGAGTGACTCTTTATCTGCACTATTATTTTATTTTTTTAAATTAAGCTTATTGGTACATTTTAAGTGTACGTTATGGTCATATTCATCATTGAGAATTTGTATCTATACATGATGTATCTTCATTCTTATTTTTGCCTCATTACTTTAAGGCACTGGAATGAAGAGGAGATGCTCATGTGTTGTATGTGTTCTGAATCATATAAATAAGTAGTAAGGAAGCTGAAGATTTCCTTTTTCTCTAGTAGGGAAATATCATGACAGTGCCTGATGGTGTTTATATTTTAATTGAGATTTTTCACAATCAGGAGCCACTCAAGATAGAACTTATACAGCTCTCAAAAGCAAGTAGTCCACAATATTATTAATGCTGTAGTCTGAAGCAGAGTAGATCAGGGATAATGAGTCACTTCACTGAGGAGACTTATTTTTGGATATTTTATCCCTCAGAAAAATCAGTGTTTTTAGTATTAATTTATTCTGAACTGCGATTTGAGTATTACAGATCAGAAATTTTATGAAATACAAATACTTTTAACAGTATAATATACATTAAAACTGGATGTAAGATTTTTCTGTTATTTATATGGCTACTAGTATTCATAATAAAAGAATTTTATACTGCTATTTGGTATAAAGATGGGTTCTGATGATTTTAGATTGAAGTTAAATTGCTGTGTTTAAAGCAGTTTAGATGGCTCGCTCTTTGGTACAAAGTTGGACTAAACATTTGTTTTATTTAATACTTGTGATGAATTTAAAATTAATTATATTTGTAAGTTCGTAAGTCTTTTGCCTTTGCAATTTTATTTTTATAATTTTTTTAGTTTTATTGTCTTGTAACATCCACAAATACTTAAAAATACAAATTTCCAACTATTGCCGTGGAAAAAGGTTTATATCGCCTTCTATTTCACTTCACCAGTAACTCATGTATAAAAAGAAAAAGGATAACTGCTACGGTAGTTAATTGCTACTTAGTTAAATCCCACTTTTTTATTTCTGAAATAAAAAGAAAAGGCTAATGGACTAGTGTACAGCCTCAACTTCTTGGAAACATGCAACTTTTACTACTTTAAAATATAATTGGTTTCTTTGTTTTATGCATTAAAAACAAGAGGAAAAGCTGAAGTCTGCCCAAGCCAGGTGTTTCTTGTTGGCAGCCTGCTCCCTAATGACTACTCTCGTGGAGCAGCTGCCTCCTAGTCAGCTTTGTATGGCCTATTGTTGCTGCACACCCCTCGTTAATACACTTACTGCCTGGGGCAGGCCTGAGAATGACATCAACTTGCTTATCTTAGAAACCTCCGAACCTGATGCAGGGTGCTGAGGTTGTCTTGCATCTGCCTGGCCAACTAATTGTGAGCTTCCTAGTCGATGATTGGCCAGTCATTCCATTCGGTAATAGGTTAAGCAAAGACTTTGCCATTCCATCTGTTCAACCATTCATTGTTCTTCTTGCCTGCCTGGAAGTCTGCAGCTAAATTGTGTTAAGGAGTTACGGCTGACGCTGCTACAGAAACCAATGTCTTTGTATTTTCCTGCTAACGTGAGTATCTGTGCTTAATGCCTTGAAAGTTAAACTTTGCCTAGAGTATTAATTTGAACTATAAAAGACTGAAAACCCACAAGTTATTACATAGTGCCAAAATATGAGCAATTCAGTTCTTTCTGTAAAATATTTGTGAAGCATATTTTTGTACTTTTTATATTTTAGGATTTTGCAAATGATTACTTATAGCTTCATAAATGTTTATATTAGGCATGGCATATAATTATTTGGAGCTTAAAAACCAAGTTCTAATATCGTGCTTTAGATCTTATCTTGTCAAGTTCATGTTTCTTAAAATGTCACTGTCATATTTTAAGTGCTGTAAAATGATTTGACCTGTTTTTTCCATTGCACTAAAAGCATAGCTTGATGCTGGGCATGGTGGCACACACCTCAAATCCCAGCATTCAGGAGGCTGAGGCAGGAGGATCATCATGAATTTGATGCCATCTACGTAGATACAAGGCCAGCCTGAGCTACATAGATGGGCTCTGTCTCAAAAAGAAAAAAAAAAAGTCTAGCCTAAGGATAAAGGTAGATGTTTCAAACAGCTATTTTTAAATATGGCAAGCATCCAGCTGGTTTGTCAGCAGTGTCAGTATTTATGTAGTTTCTAATTTCTTCTCCCCTTTTGTTTTTTCTTTCATTAATTTCAGATATTAGATTGAAAATGTCATTCCAAGAACTATTGTTTTCAAGAGTTCTATAATAGGAAAGGGAAGAGAAGACAAAGACTTTCATCTATTGGTTGGGAGAGAAAGAGCATAAAGGGTTAAAAAGAGGTTTTGTTTCTACCACATGCCCTATTGTGTGAGCATATGCATAAGTCTATTGAAAGTTTTCCGAAGATGGGCAGGCCACCAGTTGCTGGTCTCCTGCAGTTCCAGTAGACATCTGTTGCCCTAGAGCATTAACCAATCTGTTCAAAGGGACATCCTTCCTTTGTTAGCCAGGGGCATGCAGACAACAGCACTCACTCAAATACAATGGTAATTAAATACACACAGACTGCAGTAGTAGGTATTTATTACATATTCATTATTTTATTTTCATTGTTCTTATACTATTACTATTTGGATAACAGCCAGAACCCACTGTATGTCATTTATATTTTATAGCTTTATATTACAAACAAATAAATTGATTTAAGAGTTTATGGACTAATATTCCTGATTAATAGCCTCATTCATATACTTTTAAAAATCTTTTCTACCTAGTTTGAGAGAAGAATTGTCTGCAAACTTTCAGAAAACTTCACTAAATGGAGGTATTTCAGCATGTCCAATATATTTCTAGTAAATTGCTACTATGTCATAAGATTGCATTTAACTATTACAGAGTTTTTTTGGGCATTTCAAAAAATTGGTTACACTTCATTATCATGTACAGAATTAGCATCATAATTTAATGCTTTCCAACAAATGCTATAACTGTTAGATATCTTTTAACAAGAAACATTGAGTTTCCAATGCCTCTGGAGAGAATCTATAGATAAAAATATTGTTGAAATCTGTTTATATTATTGAGTTTTTTGCCCAATACATTTTTATGTTCAAGAATACAACATGTAAAACCAAATAGGAAGGATCCCTGATATAAAGAGTAAAAGGCCATATTTGCTAGATTTTTATACTATGAGAGTATAAACTGACCTACTTTTCATGTAAACTTTGACTATACTGCTTCTTTGTGAAGGGAGGATACTTACCTTTATTAGTTAATAGTGATTTGATTAAGGTGATGTATTTAAGTATGCATTTGAGTAAATTCAAAACTTAAAAGTCCAAGCCACACGCTGTTTAAAATTAGAATTTTGTTCCCTACATATAATAGGGTTGTTGCTGAAGGCTTTTTTCTCTTTTTCAAAGTTGTACTGTTTGTTTTTGAGACAGGCTCTCACTATACAGGTCCGGCCAGCCTTGAACTCACTATGTAGCCCAAGCTGGCCTCAAATTAATGGCAATCCTCCTGCATCAGCCTCTGGAGTGCTGGATGTTGGTTTGTTTTTTTTTTTTTTTTGAGACAGGGTCTCGCTTTGTAGTTCAGGCTGGCCCAGAGCTCACTATGGTGTCCAGGCAAGCCACCGCGAACTCAGCAATCCTCCTGTCTCTGCCTCCCGAGTGCTGGGATTACAGGCGTGAGCCACCACGTCCGGCATTGTGGTATGCAGTGTTGATTGTTTGTGGGCAGGTCTCCACGCCCAGCATTATATGTGGTAACCGGGGATCAAACTCAGGACCTTGTGTTTTTGAGGCAGGCGCTGGAACCACTGAGCTAACCCTCCGGCCCGGATGTTGGTTATTATTAAAGCACTAAAGAAAAATAAAGATCCTATGCTAAAGTGTCTTGCAATAATTGTATGCATTCAGGTACATTAGTTATATTACATTACTATAACTTAATGAAAATATTTGTATCAGTTTTAAAAGCTTTAAACTAGTGTGTAATTTTTTTACTGGAGGAGTTTTTAAAAATATTGGCAAATTCTAGATTATGTTTAAATGCATTGAAAGTCAGGGCAAGTTGATAACCAAGCCTTCTAGAGATAGAAGTTTTAAAAACTAAATCTTTGGGCCAGGGATATAGCTCAGTGGTACCATGCGTGCCTGGCAAGCTTAAGGTCCTAAGTTTGAGCTCTAGTGCTAAAAGAAAATCAAAAACTTTTTTAAAAAATGAAATTTTTACCTTTTGGGTTGACATAAATTGGGTTATTTCAAATTTATGTGATAAATAGATGTGAGATACATTTATTTTATATATATGTATATATATATTATATATCTGCCTGCCTAGAGAATGAACTCACTTTTCTCTTATTTGTACTAATATTTAGTTCTTTGCTTTGTGGGTACTGAGAAGTCATTTAACTACTTGTTCGGTACAAGATGGCATTAGATAGGTAACTTTCTCTGAGCACACTAATGAAAACAAGCCTGTCAGCATGAAGGCATTGAACCAGGATATTTGTAAATGAAAAGAGTGTTCCCTAAGAAAATTGAATGGTAATAAGCTAACTTAACATTTATCCTTAGCATTAAATATCAGCTTAATTATAACATTAATTGTATACATAAATTACGTGAATAATGTAATCGATAAATTACATGAATTATTATAAGTTAAAAGTATCTGATATTCACTAGCTATATTTGGATACAAAGTAGACTTAGTATTTAATATTATAAAAGTAGCCAAATGATAATTTAATTTTCTCCTCATTTTGCAGTCGTGTAATAAGTGTATAGTAGATTTAGGTAGTACTATTAATATCATAAAATATTAGCTTGACGTTGAAATAGAGTAAATACTTTTTTCTGTAGTTAATTTTCCATTTAAAAACTTTACAGTATCTGATCTTACTTCTTTGACAAATGGAAAACTAAGAAAATTTACTTATCTTTTAAACAAAGCACCTCATTCTAATGTATTTTTCGTAAGTATTCATCTTGTCTGATACAGTCTCTTCACCCTCAAAAAATCACAGCATGGCTCAATATTAAAATATTTCCTAACTCAACTCAGGCATTTGGTCAGCAAGTCATTATCTCAGAGAATTATCTCACAACAGCACTTATGCAAAACCCAAACTTTTCAGGGGAGATCAGAAATGTTGCCCATTAAATGCACTTCCTGCAGTCAGAGCAGATTGTGAGGTTTACAGAACAATGATGTCGGAGCTTCCAGATTGGTTTGGCAGCTGCATTGTTCTCGGAGGGTAAACCAGACGCACTTAAGTCCCAGTGTCTTTTATAGGCTTTTGTTCATACCAAATTATTCTTTCACTGTGCTAGCATTCATGGTGGCATGTTAAAGGAGTGCAGCTTAGCAACCAGCTTCTGGTTGCCAGGCAGCCCAGCTTCCAATAGGTTTTTCTTGTTCGAGATACTTTTGGTGGGAGCTCTACGAAGGCCACAGTGTAGATTTTTCTTTTAACTGTATCCTTTTATTAGGATGCTGTTGTGAGTTGTTACTTGCTTTATGGTGTTAGTATATTACAGTAGTTAATAAATCAGAGAGTGTAAGGATTTGTTTTCAAAATCTTTTAAATACTTGGACTCATCCATATCCATATTAATAGAAAAAAATGAAATGAATGCAACGTCATAATGGAGCAGATGTATACATTAAGGGATATTTCCTTTTATCAGAGAAACAAGAACTAGGAAAGTTTGATGTTTCTTTAAAACTAAGACATCATTTATTAGAAGAACAATGATATTAAAGCTAATTCATCTTATCAAAGAATAAACCAGGAAACTCCTATACAAATGTGTGATTCTACAGTGAAGGAATTTTAAGTGCATTATTAAAGAGTCTATGTTGTCTTCTCTAGTATTTACCAGTTAATAAAATTTATTTTATTATGTAAAATACTTGACTTTGATAAGCAGATGAATATCTTTCTAATTGGTGACTTTTCAGAGAATCACTTAGTATTTTCTTTTAACATTTATACAAAGCTCTTTTCTAGGACATATGTTGAAGGGTTTTAGAATAAAATGTTTTCTCAGGTTTATTAAGTTATTCTAATAGGTATTTATAATAGTCTCAAATTCTGCTAGCATTGGCTTGCTACTGTTACACCAGAGTAGAACCCTGGAATGCCTTAAATCACTGAACTGCTGATGTTTAAGAAACTGAAATAACATTATTTCATATGCTTAATTATTACTACTAATTTTATGTGAAATATTTAATTTCTCTGCTTTCTATATGTGCATATAATTTAAAGAAATTATTTTCCTTAAATGAAATAGACTACAGTGACCTTGCCATACAGTAAGGATAGCATAGTATTTCAATTACCATGTTCAGTATTAAAATCATAATTATTAGGCCAAAACTATACTCATCTCTGGCATACTGTTAACTTTGTAATTACTTAATTATTTGTTGGTCATTTTAGAATATGTATTCTTGGGCCAGAGATTTAGCTCAGTGGTTCCGGCGTCTGCCTCGCAAGCGCAAGGTCCTGAGTTCAATCCCAGTAACCACATACAATGCTGGGCATGGTAACTCCCGCCCACCAGCAATCAATAAAATCAATACCACATACCACAGTGCCGGGCGTGGTGGCTCACGCCTATAATCCCAGCACTTGGGAGGCAGAGACAGAAGGTTGCTGAGTTCGAGGCTTGCCTGGACTACATAGTGAGCTCAGGGCCAGCCTGAACTACAAAGCAAGACCCTGTCTCAAAAAAAAAAAAAAAAAAAAAAAAGAATATGTATTCTTTCAGTATCTAAATTGTTTTTAAACTGATTTAGACTAAGCTTCATCTGAATTAATTTTTATTTTTATGTAGTTTTCTCTGAAATATTTTTGTAGTCGTTTTTATTATTTTAGCTTATTAGTACATGCATGCACTACATAATGTTTGTATTCCGTGTGGGAAGTTGGTATATGCACATAACACATCTTAATTCCTTTTTTCATTCCCTTTCCCTTTGCTTTAAAATAACTCTTAAAGATTTTTATGTATTCTCTTAAGGAAAATGTACATGGCATATCTAAAATGTACTCTCTTACAATATTCCATATGTCATTCTAGAAATGTCAGCTGAAAAATCTCTTCCATCAAGGTTGAGAAGCAATATGATATGATGGAATAGGCATGGATTTCCGACTTAGGCAAAACTAAGTAAAAACTCCAGTTTTACTACTTACTAACTCTGTTGTCTTAAATTTAAAATTTCTTCATTTGAAAGATAAAGATCAAAATATGGTTTTGGCTAATGATGAGAAAATGTAGACAAAAATACACAGTAGATGTTCAGTAATTTGGTAATTTTCTTCTGATTTAGACATTGAGGCAAATGAAATGTAAATATGAAATTTTAAATTTTAAATATTTTTTCATTTTCCTCTAGGAATACAGGGTACTTTGCATTCAGGAATACAGAAAGAACAACAACGTGGAGTCAAGTACCTGTAACAGCTTCATGGGCTTGAAGGGTCACCTGGGGCATGACCTCAGCCACCTTTATGTGGAGAGCACTGACCCACAGCCAAGCACACCTGTACCTTGGCCAATGGTAGAGAAATCGACGATGGATGCAGGTCATGCTAGGAAGGAGGACAAAGAGTTGTCTGAAGAGAACCTGAGCTCTGGTGACTCAGAAGAAAGCACAAATTCTGATCATGAGTCAGAGCGGTTGAGTAGCATTTCAGTAGAGCCATGCTTATTAACCAAGTCTCACAGACAGTTATGTAGGTCTCCCTGCTTAGAGCCTCACCTACTCAAACACAGTGAAATTTTGCAAGATGTTAAACCTGAAGAGTCCCAGACTTCATCCAAGGAAGTCAAGAAGCCCCCTGATGCGGTGCGAGAATACCAAACAAAACTGGAGTTTGCACTTAAGTTAGGTTATTCTGAAGAACAGATTCAGCTTGTGCTAAACAAACTTGGTACTGATGCTTTAATCAATGATATTTTGGGAGAACTTGTCAAACTTGGCAACAAGAGTGAAGCTGATCAAACAGTTAGTACAGTTACCAGTGTAATGCGGGAAACATCTTCTCTGGAATCTCAAAGATCTGAATCTCCAATGCAAGAGATTATAACAGATGATGGTGAAAATCTGAGACCAGTAGTCATTGATGGCAGCAATGTGGCAATGAGGTAAGAAAATCTCAACTGAAAATTATTACCAACAGTCTTTAACAGTTGTTTCTAATATTGTGGCCATTTACCTTGTCACCATCATCACAGTCAACATCATTCTGCATCTCAACATTGGCCTTAGTAAACATAAGTTTTCTATTTCTTCTTCAGTCACCCTTATCATTCATGCTTGAAACCCCCTTTTCTCAGCTATATCTCCTTTTTTCCTCATCTCACTAAATTACTATAGCATAAAAATCAGTATGACAAACTTCAATGAGTGATATTCAGTGATTTTGGAATCTAAGCAGTTTATTTCCACATGGATTTGGATAACCATAAGGAAAAACACTAATTCTGCTAGGAAAAAAACTATTTTATTTGAGAACAAATCTAAACAATAGTTTTAAGGCTTTTATTCTAGTCATGAAATGCAGTTAAAAATAATTATTTAGGAACAGAAGAAAAAAAGAGACAAAAAGTACATTTTCTGTTGAATTTTTAGTGAATTTCAGTCTTTAAAGTACACTTAGTAAAATGAAAATGAATGATATGTTTTATTTAGGCTAATATAACTGAAATATTCTAGCAAATCATCAATTTAAAAAATTATTAATGAAGTATGTAGCATTATGCTTTTGATAGTCTGAAACCTAGTATGTCTCACATTTATAGTCTTGCTATTGATTACATATTGAACAGTAAATCTATAGCCCTACATAGACTTAGAAAGGAAAGACGAAAGCCTAGGCATTCGTTTTTAAGAAGTATGCCTTCCGGGGCCTGCCTAGCGAACGTAAGGTCCTTGGTTCAATCACTGGTAACCACATACAACAGTACCAGGCATGGTGGTTTATGCCTACCAGCAATCAGTACCACGTACCACAGATGCCAGGCATGGCGGTTCACGCCTGTAATCCCAGCACTCAGGAGGCAGAGGCAGGAGGATTGCTGAGTTTGAGATTTGCCTGAGCTACATAGTGAGCTCAGGGCCATCCTGAATTACAAAGCAAGACCCTGTCTCAAAAAACAAAAAAAGAAGTATACTTTCTGATAATATTATGTATTGAAATATGAGAGCTGCTGTTTTTAGTTAGTGTTAATAAGTTCTTCCACACAAAATATAAGGCGGGTTGACGTTTCTAAGATGGAGGCAATGTTATCTTTCTTTTTTTATGGGCAAATTAAATTTACAGGATTCATTTTACTTGCCAAGGTTAAACATTCAAACTCAAGTATTGTATGTCTGGCATCAAAGTCTTTACTTTCATCTTATAATTTAAAAAAAACTAGATTGCAAAGATTTTAGCCAGATCTTACAAGACCTTGAATGTTAAACTGGAGAATTTCAACCTCTGTTTGCAACCCAAGGGTAGGTGTCCAGAGCAGAGCTGCACCTTGTCCTGATACTTTGGCAGGGATAGAAAATGGCAGATAATTTGAGTGCAAGCAGTCCTTTCTACTGGAGTATGGAGAACCTTAGCAAATATTATAGACATATGAGGTATATACATGACATTACAGGTTGTTCAGAAAGATAATCTCTCTGTTGTTTGATTTTTGATTTTTTTCCCCAGTCTTGGCAGCAGGATGATTTTTTTCCTTGTAGTAATCCAGAATAATCCATATAAGCTGAATGATTACTCATAATGTGTAAGACTAAAAGCTATGAAACTAAGAAAGCAGAATAGTGAGGAAAGGTTAGAGAGATCCTTGAGGAATACAGCTACAGTCATAGCTATGAACCATATTTACAAGAGGAGTTCTTAAAAATACTCCTTCCAGCCTTCTCCTCTTGAAGTGTCTAAGTCAGTTCAACTGTGGTTAAGTTGAAGTAATGTCATATTCTTTAAATGTCACAGTTATTTCAGATGGGCAGCCATCTGGGAACCACTTAATGCTGAAAATACTGATACTATCTGTAGGTCAGAAAGTAAAAGAAAGTGATGGCCTGGAAAAAAAGAAATGTACACAGCACTAGCATTAGTAAAAAGAGATCCAAAAATGACATCAAAATGAAAGAAGAGAAAGAACAATAAAATACCCTGAGTTGTATTACAAAAAAAAAAAAAAAAAAAGATCAGAAGACACAGTGTACAACAAGTTATCTTTTGTTTGGTTTTGTTTGTAAGACTGAAACTAAACTGAGAGGAAAGGTAAGGAGAGTAAAAAATTGAGAAACAAGTTTAATTTTCAAAGCAGTATTGCAAAGGAGGAGACAAGAAAGGCACAAATACAGAATTTGGCATTGGAGGAAAGTATACTTTTGGATAAAAAACTTTTGAGGAGAAAAATATGAGACAAAAAGTGAATTTTATAGATGGATATATCATTTAGATGAATGAAGTCGCATTTGGACCACCCTCATAATAACTCAAGTAACTCAAACTTAGTGCACAAAAGAAATCTTTGGGTAACTGAAAATCATATTGAGCTCTAAATTTTACTTATCTGGCAAAGTGAGAATTATTTATAGGGGAATTTTAATACCAGAAAAACAGATGGCATAATTAAAGCATTCCAGACAACCATCTTTACATAATAATGAAAACAGACCCCTACGCCCCACTTCCTTAGCATCGTTCTGTGCCCTTTGTAATAAAGAATGGGTCTGTTCAGATCCATTTCTGCTCTACATCTAACAGTTTAGCCTGACACTTAAACCAGTGTGCTTCAGACATTTCAGGAGAGAACAAGTTGACAAGAAATATTTATTATAACTGCACTATACTGTCAGTCACAATGAAATGTACCATGTCCGTAATTTTTTTTTTTTTTTGAAGCAGGGCCTCACTTTATAGTTCAGGGTGGCTCCTAACTCACCATGTAGCGCAGGCAAGCCTCGAACTCAGCAATCCTCCTGTCTCTGCCTCCCGAGTGCTGGGATCACAGGCATGAGCCTCCACGCCTGGCATCGTGGTATGTGGTATTGATTGCTGGTGGGTGTGAATCACCATGCCCACCCAGCATTGTATGTGGTTACCGGGATTGAACTCAGGACCTTGCACTTGTGAGGCAAGTGCACTGGAACCGCTGAGCTAACTCTCCGGCCCATGTCCATAATTTTTTAAAGTGCCAAACTCATGAAAAAAAAAAATTCTTGCAAAACACCAGATCTATATTTACATCCAGATGTATAATAACATGAAGCTGAACTGTATCATAAAATAAGTAATGTCTATTTTTTGACAAATAACTCATGACAATTTACAGCAAACTTTTACATTCTACTACTTATAGGTTCTACCTAAAGTAACATTATTTTTTTAAAAGTTTACTTCAGATCCAAAATCTTAATATAACAAAAATGCAGAGACTCATAAATATACTGTTGTAATTTTTCATCCATGATAAATTTAGCAGACCTATTATCTAATAAATGTACAGATATAATAATAGATTATATATGGTATGGAAAGGTTTAGAATAAAGTACCATTTTATTTCCTTTATCTCCCAGATTCTCTATATAAGATGAATTTATTTTTAATTTAACTGCCAATCATAGAACTGATAAAAATGAATTTTATGTGTGGAAGAAAAGTAAGAAAGCAAAAGCTTTTTAAAATATATTTAATGCTGGGGCCGGAGGGTTAGCTCAGTGGTTCCGGCGCCTGCCTCGCAAGCGCAAGGTCCTGAGTTCGATCCCCGGTAACCACATATAATGCTGGGCATGGAGACTCACGCCCACCAACATTCAACACCGCATACCACAATGCCGGACGTGGTGGCTCACGCATGTAATCCCAGCACTCGGGAGGCAGAGACAGGAGGATTGCTGAGTTCGCGGCAGCTTGCCTGGGAACCATAGTGAGCTCAGGGCCAGCCTGAACTACAAAGTGAGACCCTGTCTCAAAAAAAAAAAAAAAAAAATTAATGCCTACATCCTATTTTTGTGATTTTACCAAGTTGTTTAAATTCTCTAGCCTACATTTTCAAATTTGTAAAAAGAGGAATTCTTACTCTACAGGCTTGTTACAATTAGGAAACTTACACCAAAAGCTTGGCACATATGGGCATAGTAATTTAACAGTCCATTTACTCTTATGAGTAAATGTCATAAAGGACACCTGGCCTCTTAAAGCTGGGTGGACTCCCAAAATTGCCCCAAGAATATATATATATACAGCATAGGTCTCAAAATTGCCCCAAGAATATATATATATACAGCATAGGTCTCAAAATTGCAGGGATCTTACATTGCCTTGGGTAGTATTATCTTCTTTGGGCTTATTAATGTCTTTTTGTTAATGTGCTACCTGAAAAGAAACTGAGTAAATTTACTGAATAAGTGATTTATCTTGGTCAGGGAACCCAGCTTTATGGAGTCAGATTAAATCTTCTGACTAGTAATTTGGGTTTTTAGGTGGATGTTGGTGGAATATTATAATTTTTTTTTTTTTTGCTTTTTTTGGAGACAGGGTCTCGCTTTGTAGTTCAGGCTGGCCCTGAGCTCACTATGGTGCCCAGGCAAGCCGCCGCGAACTCAGCAATCCTCCTGTCCCTGCCTCCCGAGTGCTGGGATTACAGGCGTGAGCCACCACGCCCAGCATTATATGTGGTTACCGGGGATCGAACTCAGGTCCTTG